>JBAJNP010010051.1:0-17069 GCA_036877545.1 Yasuhikotakia modesta | reverse complement strand
AATATAAGGTCTGAATAAATCAGTACAGCGGTGGATTTATTGACACATGAATGAACGCGCATCACTTCGCACCGTCAACATGCGTTAATATAGTTCAATTCATATATGCATGTAAATTAATGTGCAGTTATTACATAATACACAATTACTGCCATAATGCCACTTAATGCACGAGCCGCTTTTCTCCAGGACTTTCATTAAGTGCTTTAGTGCAAATGAAAGTCAGTCTCAACACTCACCTCAACACATGAATTTTACTCGCGCCAGCAGATCCGCTCCATCCTCGTTCCGACGTGCAGATGCGTGAAAGTGCGACGCGCGTCTCTGTCGCCGAGATCGCGTCCCGCGCGCCCGTCCCTCCCCGTGACGCGCCGCGGAGGATTCCGCGATGTTTTCGCCGCCTGCGCGGACTTTAAAGGGAGGCGCTGCAGGTACATTATACAGGGAGGTGCGTTTGCATCTATGTACCGTGAACGCAACATAACACATGCATATAACATAAACATCATTGTTCTTGTAAATACAATAAAAAGTGATTAAGTGATTAAAGAAATAATCACAGTTTCTGTTTTTAATGTGATTAACTATAACTCACAATTCACTCTTATTTAACCAACAAATGTTTACAACACACAAACACTTAAAGGACATTTTCCATTAACATTAAATGCAATTTATAGCCTAAAGTATGAGCACAAATATCACATCAGGAAAATTGTGATAAAATGGAAAGAAAGACCAAAACTGTGATGCAACTAAAGTCATAATTTATGACTGATTGATTTATTACTGCAGATTGTAACTTTGCAAACAGCGACATCTAGCGTGAACTTGTGCAATGCGTTTATTTTACTTAGTTTAAAAATTAAAACACTTGTATAAATTAACTACAAACAGTTCCCATAAACAACTATTTATGACTGTATGAACTACAGTTAAAAACACAGGCAAATATTGTGCAAAATGGGTGTAAATATATATATATATGCATAAAAACACTTCAGTATAAACACAGGTGGGTATAAAAGGGTCATTGAAAAAACAGTTTATTAGTGTTATAATATATAAGAACTTATGCATTTAAAAACAGACATAAGTCTAAAGTCTTTGTTTTATAGTTAATATATGCGTATGTTTTATAGTTAATATATGTACTTTAAAAGCGTTTGCAGACGTTTATTGTGCTTTGTTATCATGGGTTTGTTTTAATGCAGTAACGTGTAACTCTTAGGAAACTGCGGTCCGGTTCTGCGGCTTCGGAACTTACCGCGATGTTTGTTTACGTCCATCCCGCGTTTGAATTGCGCCGCTTCCGCATCCGGCTGCGCTGCTATTGGCTAAAAACAAGCGGTGGGCGTTTCCTCATGAATAATGTAAAAATAATATTCATAATGCGTTGCCTATAAATTATAACTCGAGGCATAGCGTTTACATCACAAATATTGATGACGTTTTTAATAATAATTTTTGACTGAGGTGTCGGGTCCGATTTTGCGGTAAGCGTGCTTTGACGTGTGCTGACGTCACGTCCGGCCGCTGAGTCGCACGTGCTGGTTTTGAACGGGTTTTGCAGAAAAACCACACGGTCGTGTTTATACAGCAAACACTTTATCAACAGAAATACTTCAGAACATGCAATAAATAGAGTCTGATACTCAGAAACCATGAACTATTTATTGCTTATCCGGTATATATGTGTTTACAAAAACTGTTTTTAAATGAGACTCTGTAGAAACATGCTGGTCCACCCGCTTGTCTTCACATTTCAATAAACAAAATCATTAATAAATAGCCATCCCACCCTTATTGTGTCTCTAGTTTGGTCTGTTAAACTGATGAGGATCCATCCGTAAGTCAGCAAAGTTCAATGCATAAACAAATGATTTTTACATAGACACATAATGCAGACAGTTTGTGCAGCTCAGGATTTTAACACGCAGGGCAAAGTAGTGTCTTAAAAGCTTGCAGTCCGTTCATCTCGGCGGGCATTTAAACACACACCAGGCCTAAATACAGACACCTCCAAACACAAACTAACCGAAGTTTGGGCAGAGTATTAAATTCCTGTTAAGTTTAACCGTTCACAATCATAATAAAAGTTCAGCTCAAAACCTCAACAAAATCATGTCATATCAGGGGCTCATATGAAATAAGGAAAAATAGACCACAGTTCTAGTTTCACACAAGTACAAAAATTCAGATCATCTGTACACCCCTGATGCTCATTACACAGCTAAAATCATCATCACAGGGCCATAGTAACACCATCCTGCTTCAATTCATTACAGAAAATATTTCACGACTACATACAGTGCAACATTTACCTGTCTGCATAAAACAAATCTATATATGCAACTTCTGTATGTGACATTAAAAACGTGATAATCATTAACCATCAAATCCCAATTTTTCTTTAAAAATATTATTTGGGAAAAGAAAAATAAAAAAAATGCATCTCTGGTCTTTGAAACTCTGTTAGCGACAGAGCTAAAAACCTGTTTCTTACATCAACACCTGACACACAAAACACACACAAAACCATCATTATAAAAACATACTAACGTCTCTACTCTATACTCTCTCTCTACGTCTTCACATCAAGCACTGAAATGTTGTTTTTCTGGTAAACTGTACTTACACACAGCTGGTGTTTACGGCTGTTTTATGATTTATAGCTTCTTGCTTTATGGCTAAATGTAAAGATACTTTGTGTATTTGTTTAATCATTACAATTATTGTGTATAAATCTATAGAACATACAGTAAAGCTCTGATAGGACGATACCATCTGTCCTTTATAAAATATAAAAGTTTACTCAAGAGATTTTTATTATAAAAAATGATGGCGCCATTAAGAAGTTGTTGATATCAAGGCTTAAATATTAAAATAGGCACACGATAAAACTGGTCTGGGGCCAGTTCTTAAGCGATTTGAATGGAAAGACTCTGTGCTTTGGGTAAAAACAGTATATAAACTATAATAAAGCTTTGAATACACATACGTCATGTTGGTACAAATCTAGTCAGTTCCATTTGTATTAAGTTTCTGGTTTTCCGGCGTCCCGGCGTTCCCGTTGTCTGTGGGCTGACTGCTTCTGTTTCGGCACGGATTACCTTGAACTCTGACAAAGACACCGACGTCCAGGAAAAACGCCACTGTGGCCAGGAAGCCAAACGCCTGCGATACAGAGGAGATTAATGGTTATAATGCGGAGAAATTGTGATTTCTGTATTATTAAATCCTAGTTATATGTGTTAACAGAACATCATACCACTGCAGTCTGTTCCAAACTTGTCCCACTGTTGTCTGCTGCGAAAACAACACTGGCCAGGAGGAACAGTATTGCGATGCTTATCGTATATCCGAAATCCTATAGAAAATATATTAGAACTTAGAATATATATTACAACACACACACACACAAATGAAAATTATATACGGTGTGTGTATGGTATATATGTATATATGTGGCCCTACAAAGGTCATATACATTTATAAAACTACTTAGTGATTTACTTAGTGATTGCTGTCAGAATGTGAACATTTTTACCATCATAACAAAACATCAACAAATAATAACCACAGTTACTCACCACAGTCGGCCAGCACTTTATTGCGACTCTGTGGTGCAGGTTGGTGGCGAGGAGGATGAGGAGCAGCAGGGTGAAGAGGAAGGCTGTGCAGCTGACGAACTCAAAGAAGTACAGCGGCCGACAGGAGAGGCAGCTGGGCACGACTTCCTCCACCACAAACGCCACGCAGGAAAGAAGCTGCAATGCATGAAATGACGGCAGGCGTCACTATTTAACTTACATAACGCACAGGACTAAAGCTTCAAACTGAAAATGATATAAATCCAGCTGCATTAATATGTTACATTTTTGTTGCATATAATTGTGCAAATAGTTAAAATTCTTACATGAGACACATGCGTGTTTCTATCCATGACTCAAACCTGAGACAGATAGGCGTGAACAAAACACATGCTGGGGATTTCCAGCTGAATGAGTTTAACAAAGAGACACGTACTAGGAAAACAACTGTGTAAAGGTTTTGTTTGTCTTCGTTTCTTTTTGCTGCTTTAAAAATCAAAAGCTTGAAGTTTATTAGTTTAAATGTTCTTCCAGTCTGAATGAGAATCTCATCAGTTTCAGAAGAGAGTATCGTTTCTTCTTCATGAACTGAAACTGATATCAAACAAACTGTCCTTCTCTGTAACTGCTGTGCTATTACGTCACTGTGAATCACACTACTGAGACGTCTCAAAAGACTCATTTATTGCTCTGATAAATACACAAAAGTATGTATTAGTTATCCACATCTGTGCCTCAGCCTGGTTGTATTTTTTATTTAGTCAAGATAAACTTTCAGGTTGATTTTTAATTAATAAATCTAAACAAATTAAAACTACATGCAATAAAAGAAACGCACACATTAAAAGACAGAAAACAGCAAAGCTAATAAAATGATATTGTATGACGTCTTTCCGCACACAAATACCGCCACAGAAATCATTTCACATCTAGTAAAATATAATTTAGGAAGGAAAAAGGCAGGGTCACAGCACACCATTGTTATTAAACAGTATAACTTATCACTGCCACACAGACGCCTCACAAACGCTGCATTAACACACAGGAAAGACCACAGCAGCTGTTTGTGGGCACTGCCCAGCGCTCTCGTCTCAGATATGAGAGAAATGACCTCTAAAACTTAGCAAAACAAGCTAACAGAACAAAATGAGGACAAGACAAAAAACATAACGTCGAGCCAAAACCATAATTCTAACCTAGTACCTTATTTAACCTTCCAGTTTAAACAGAATAAACGCTGAGACAGTTTTTACACTTCAATTACGGTCCCTTCAAAACACACTTATGCCTCTCAAAACTACTCAAAACATGAAGGTGAATCAGTATTATGAAAGAATAAAATTGAAAATGTTATAAATTCTCTGAACTACAGAACATGCACTTCTTTCTCTTAATAAAGGTTGCGTGTCATAAACTTAAAAACAGATTATCAAAGTGTCGATATCCAATGACATCGATCAGGACAAACAGATTAAAACTTTACAATTTGTGTTGAGACAATCACATGAACAAAATCACATTAAACTGTATAACATTAAACTGTATAACATCTCATTGGTTCCAGTCTCCACTTCTTAAATCCCACTGCTAGTAACTTCACAATAGTTTGAAATGTGTGAGAACAAGGAACTCAGAGAATTCCCGACGGTCCTTCTGTAAAAGATCAGATTCCCATGAGCGGAAGATTCACCTGGGAAGTACCAAAATGCCCCGGAAAGTTTTCGATAAGAGACATCAGGACATTAACAGCAGGGAATTTTAGCTCATCAGTTGGTGTGTCTCTGATCCAGCTGTGCTGTTTTACACAATATAATCCTTCTTACCACAACCTTACTTTACATACAGTTTAAATAATGGTCTGTGATGTTTGTAAAACAAACTTCCAGTGTTAACAGGTTTAACCTGGTTAAAGAGACACAATAAATGGAGCCGTTCTGTCTGGTGTCGTGTACAATCAAAACTTACTGCAACCAAACAGAGCCTCCAGTGTAACTGACACACGATTATAATGAAGTATAATTTTCTAATGAAGTTCACATCACAAGGTGAACACACCGGCCAAAACACCAGTGGTATTTTCCCAGAAAACCTACAGGAGAAACACTGAAATCTAATTTCCTGGAAACTGTTGGGGACTTACAGACAGTATATTTGCTAACTTCTGTGTTGGAATTATTGGCCTTTAAAGTTATTTCCTTATACTGACTAATTTATGCTTTTGGTAAGTGACTTTTGTCATTGCAGCAGTTTGACTCATTTTTTGTCACGACTTACTTAGAAAGTTACGAGAGACCCAGAATTGGATGTAGAATCTGTGCTATAATCTCATTTACAGGTAATAAAGTATTTCTGACACCAGACATTGTTTAACATCACATGATCAGACAGCTTAGAGTAAAAACATACACAATGTGCTTTTAAACTACATTTTAGATGCATGTAAATACAAATGCTTTAAATAAGGAAATGACTAAACTGTAAGTCTTCTAAATTTGTTTGAATTACTTTTACAGAAATTTGCCCATGTCAATAACCTCATACTTACAAATTATTAATGGGATTTTAAAGGTGATTATAAATTCATTACATAAATAATATTCCTATTGAAATACAGTTATGAATACACTATATTATAAGACAGAGGACGGAAACTCAAATGACCAGGTCATTGTTTTGGCTAAAACTGGACCTCGTGAGTCGACTGCACCGCTTACCAAAACACAAAAACAGGATTTTTTAACAGGCATTTTAAAACTGGACACTTTTGTGAAAACATGCATGTGATGGAAACACAGGACGGCCAGCAAAATAACAGAAGGAGGGATGATACAGAAAACTGGAGGGAATAAATCTCTAAATGCCACGTGCACAACGACAGCAAAAACATGTAGCTTTAGGACTGGACTAGTCTGTAGTTTGAGATGAACTTCACTCACCACTTCAGCAACTTTAATGGCACATCTTATTTTCCCCAGACTCTCCGTCGGCACAATGAAACATGTTCTGCGTTTGCGCTCCTGAACGGTGGTCGTGTTGTACACCGGGGCTGCTGTGGCCATACTGGGTTTTACACAAACCTGTAAAACAATCACAGTAATGCAACAGTGAAATAACACATGCATATACACACACACACGATACAAACAGCATATACACACACACACGATACAAACAGCATATATATATACAGTAAAGTTAGATGCACGGTAACCTTGCGTCTGTTACAGACACACTGAGAAAACGAAACTAAACACATGAGATCAAACTCAAAATCGACACGCAAACACGGATCGATATAAAAGCGTGTGATAATAAAGGTGATGGTTTTTAAAGATGATGTACCTGTTTTTTGTGTAAGTCTGGCGCTGTGTTGAGACGCTCTTTGTGCGGCGATCTGTGTAACTTCCGCACTGGTGACTGTTTTTAACCGGGACCGACTTCCTGCTCACTGTGAAACTTCAGCAAACGAAAGCAAACTTAAAAACAAACATGACATGATGTTGCGATGGCTTTCCAGACGCCAGGATACGGTGAAAGCAATGCAATTAAATGCAATTCACGATTTCAGCCACGGTTTGGGGTAACGGGAGCTTTTCCATGCAGGATTGTGAAACTGTGGCATGTTTCAGAAAGAGGAAGATGTTGTGTGAGAGGTTTCCATGCTTTATGGGAAGTTACCATAGACTGATTATACTGTACAAACTATATATGTTACACACACACACACACACACACACACACACTCCAACCCTAAACCTAACATCACAAACCTACATGCATCTGTACCACACATGCATTTAGTGTTTAATAACCAGTTTACCCTGTAGGGACTGCTGGCTGGTTCCCACAGTGTATGTGTGTGACTTTTACCTGAACTTCTTATACTGTATATTCTGTGGCCTAAATATAACCAACAAAACTTACCCGTCATTGTGGTAAATGATGAGAGTTTGGTTAGGAGATGAGAAACCTCTGATCTGTTGAAGTCTCCATCACCAAACTTCAGTTTAACTGCATGAGAGAAACATTTCAGTTTAATTCATGACATTTTATTCATTCTATTGCTTTTAAAATGTGTTTTGACTCTCACCTGCCTTACAAAGACTTGCCAGTTTCATGCAACCATCAGAGTTTGCAAGACTGCAGTTGTAGAAACTGAAGTGACTGCAGTTGTATGTTGCCCTCTTGTGGGGCATTTCCCTTGTTTTGTTGCTTTCTCAACACTGACTTCAGCCTCAAGCCATCGTGTCAGTTTGTGGCCACTTTTTGCTTTGCATAACTTCTACACTTCTGTTATTTTCTACACAGTGTTGTGTAACTAATATAAAAAAACCTCACTAATATCCCATTTTACAATACAAACCATTTCGACATCTGCACAGCCAGGTTTACTTCTAGTTACTGTTTGAGTGCTTATATCTGCTTCACCTAAACACTTACAGTGCCTTTAAAGAGCGTTTAGCCTGTGCTGGAGTCTGACGGTGGCTTTGCGGTACAATAAACAGAAGCTGAAGGGGTTAAACGTGAGCCATGCTTCTAAACCAGCTGGAATACTGTCCCAGCTGTAAACAACTTCTTACTCTGTCTATAGCTCCTTATTTGGCATCAAACTTTATTAAGAAATGTGTCTTTCCATATTTTTTCCAATACATAATTGCAGAGTTACGGCCTGGAGAAAAACTAGCTTATGTAAGTCACATATTGAATGTGCATTTTCTTATTTGTAGTTTTTTTTCTATGGTATTTCCGTTGGAAGCAGTGAATTTTTTCCTGTAGCACTGCCCAGCAACACTCACTTACTGTAAGCACTGAGGGTGGAGTTACAATCTAAAAGTGCTTGTGGCGTATCTTTAAATGTTACAGGCTAATGTTGCCTGACACAACTGTAATGTTGTTACTGTCATGTATTAACACTTAATCTGGACAGAGGTTTGTGGGTTTTAAACTGAAGAAACAAAAAGCAAAGAGACTTTTAAGAGCAAGAGACTTTTTTTAAAAGCACAGTGTACAAAACAGTGTGACTTACACTCAGAAAGCCAAATTTTCAAACATTACAGCACTGTTGTATATGATCATATACAGATACTGTAAAAAGCACTTCAACTCTTATAATAAAAATAATAATACTGTGAATTAATTGCACTCTTCTAATCTGTGACAGCAGGCATCATATCCAAACTTCAGCACATCATATCAAATAAATAATGTAAACATTCAGCGGATAAATGGCCCCTTTGGCTTTAACATCAAGAATAATTGAACCACATTCTTTAAATCTTAAAGCTGAGCAGGAAACAGACGATGAAGAAATCTGCGCTGAGGGATGCTGCATCTTATACAGCTTTTAAAGCACCCATCACTGATCTACAACAAGCGGAGAATTTTTCTCTCTACTTCCAGCTGGTAAAGACAGATTCATCCACCGTTACACCGCAGCACCTTTAAGAAAGCAAGTTTAATTACATTTCGTTTAATTAAACATTTTGTTTATCTCATTGAACTAGCAATTGTATATCTTGTACGATGATATTTTACAAACCGTATGATGGTAAAATTAGACCAGACTCACCGGTTGGCTGAGATCCACACGTAACCTTATAAGACGTCCAAATGCTGATCGCAATCAGAAAAGTAGCTATAAACCCAAACACCTGTAAAGAAACAGAGCAGATAAATTGTGGCGAAACATGACAGCCGTGCCTCTCCTGTTTCCACATCAACACACAGGAAGTCTGTGAGTCAGAACTGAACATGTACTGCAAGCACAAAAGAGCGACTCACAGATCCAGCGACTAAAGCAGAGATGCCGTGACTCTTCACGGCTGCAACGATTGAAGCGATGAAGACCAGGACTCCTCCAACTGCGTAATGCAGAAACTCCTGCAAGAGTTAGAAGAGGTCAAGATCTCAACAGCTGCTCCTCACTCACACATCTCCAGCTAAAGTGTGTTTCTGAGAAGATCACGCCAGTCTGTGAGTGCTGACGTACCGTCAACGTCCAGTTGATGCAAGCGATTTTGCCCTGAAGCCTCAGCAGATACATCAGGAAGAAGAAGAGGAACACGATGAGGAACCACACGGTGACCACCTCAAAGTACCTAAAGGCTGAGTAATCGGTCCATCGTGTTTCACAGTAAACACACAGGAAAGCAATGAGGAGGGACACCTGTTCAAAGAGACAAACATCTGCTGTATTTTCTTCCTGTTTACCTTCATACAGAAAAACACAAATGTGATCACAAAATACCAACTCATAACATCTCATAACAAACTCTTATCATATTTACAGTATAACAGCCAGAGAAGTGAGGCCTAGAGTATATTAGAATGTATACTTATAGTAATATTATAACAGTAATGTTAATAGTGGAGATAAAGTTGTGGGTTTTTGCAGAGGCAACACATTCTTTAGTGTAAATATCCGGCTTCACTAAAACCATTTTAGCATCCGGCTGTTTTGAACATATGGGGTGTGATTTAACAAATGATCCTGCCCACCAACCCCCAACTAACACCCCAAAAACACAAGTGCAGCTGTAGTTTAGTCACCTTACATCTTAAACTAAAGTAACACATCAGATGTTAATACCACTTTACTGTATAAAACATGGCGTTGCCATGATGCATGTAAGCATTTCCAGTGCATTTGTGTGTTTTTCTAACATCTGGGCACGTTTTGCACATTGTGACCTTAATAAAAAAATCAAACTAACTGTTTTGCAATGACACCAAATGCACAAACATTTGCAATGACACCAAATGCACAAACATTTGCAATGACACCAAATGCACAAACATTTGCAATGACACCAAATGCACAAACATTTGCACAATTGCTCTGTGTTGTGCGTCAATGAATGTAATACAGGAAAATGATTCCTGGGTCGTAAAACAGCTTTTGCATCCGTGTAAACCATCTAGATGAATCCAACACCCTGTGGGTGAGATGTAATAAAGTTGAACTTTTCTCACCACTTGTCCGATCTTCAGTAAGCCGTGAAACGAGCGCGCGTAGCCGAGGTCGCAAAACCCTCCATCCGACGCGGAGGCTGTAGTTGTTGTTGTCGTTGTTGTCACGATAGTGTGAGACATTGCGACGTGTTTGTAAATCTCACGTGAGGATTAGAGGCTGAACTTCACGGTTTATTGTTTAAAAGGCTGTTAACAGCGAGCAATGGCCGGACAGACCGGACAGCTGGGTGTGACCATTAAGTTAATAGCGGATCTGCGTTTGGCCACAAGGGGGCGACACCGAATGGCGTTTTGTGGACTTTTTTAACTTCAATATTAACTTATAATATTTAATATCCGTTGCACAGGTTGGTACATGGTAGGAAAAACAGAAATATGTTAACTAAATAATGCAAACGAATCCATAAACGACTGTGATTGGGCTGTTCTCAACAGCGCTGAGAAAAGTAACAGCGACCACGTGACAATATCATCGCATGAGCAGCGGGTTGGTTAATTTATTCTACAGAAATAATACATTATAAATAATAACTTCTGTTATATTAAAAATACATTGGTGATCCAGTTATTATGCACACGCACCGCCCATTATAACATTATTTTCAATGCATTTTCCAACATAATGAGTTGTCAAAATGGTGACTAAATTTACTGTATATTATGTACCTGTAATGTGTATTAATAACTAGTTAAAGACGTGACATTTCTATTAACATGAATTCTGTCTCAGTTTGGTGTTGGTTGATAAGTTGTGAGGGTTGTAAGTGTCAACATAAACTGGTTCATCCAAACCTGTGAAATTATACACAGAGATCAACAGATGATACAGAATATTAATGTTATTATATGATATAAACTAGTGCTCACCTGTGACAGGTATCTCCGGGACCACACGTCTTGCACCGCCACCTTTCAATCAAAATCAATACACTTACAATTTTAATAATTATAGTAATATATTATATGCAACATGTATATGTATAAATATAACATGCAACATAAAGTTTTCACTATACTCACCAATATGGTAACAGTTGACATTGGAATAGATTGGTGCCTCATTTTCTTGATCAATACAGATTTTGTTCTGCAAATAAACATTCCTGAAAAATGTAAATTATAGGAAAACGTGTTTCTTTAATATGTGGAAAATATTTGCTGCAAATTTCTGTGCAATGAAACTTAACGTTCAGCCTTACTGTGGAATGTCTCTCTGAACATGAAATCTTCCTTTAAAAAACATACAAAGCAGATCACAGTTTGAATAAAAGAGTTTTCAAATGTTTCTTTAAAATGGAAAGACAGGTACCCACTTCTGATTATCACGACTCCAACAACAACAAACAGGCCCAAAAACAAGAAACAGCCCACGGCGCTGATCCACACCCAGAGCCCAAAATCATCGTTCGGTGGAAAAGTTCTCTCACCCTGACCGAGTGAGTTCAGCGCCCGACAGGTGTACACACCCCGCCCAGAGAATGGGATCCAGCTGGTGACCGTGTAGTTGCTGTGGTCCGTTTTGGATAGTGGAACACTTCCCAGCGACCCATTTGAGGAGGTCCATTTCACTGTTGGTACTGGATTCCCCTGAGCAATGCATTTCAGCATCACACCCTGTGCTGTTGCTTCAGAATCCGGGGCTAGACTGAGAATCTGGGCTGGAGCTACAGTGGACATCACAAAAATCACATCTTACTCAAACAGCTGATGCATTTATGTGATTAATCACATGCTGGTTAACTCTCACCTGTGATGTTAAGCTGTATCCTGTTACTCTGATAACTATCATAATCCAGTTCCACCCTGCAGATATAGTGCTTGGTATCATTGAACTGGGTGCTATTGATGAATAAAGAAACATCTCCTTTTCTGGGGTTGCCATGGAGCCAGAATCGCTTCGGCGAACTTGGATCAGAGCAGATACGCTCCGGCCCATTTGTCTGGTTCCGTAGACTGCAGTGAAAAACAGGGTGATATGTAAGGTACTGTAGCCACCTCACAGTAATGCCGCCGGTGTAGCTGTTCTGTTTCGGGTGTGTGAAGAAACTGGGCAGAACCACAGCCTGACCCGCCGAGCCGTTGACATGAGGCATCACATTTACAGCCCATGATGCACATGTTATACCTGCAGATGATAACAAAACATCACATTTGCATTGAGTTAACAAACATAAACACCCATCTTGGATTTGAATTGTTTTTTTTAAAAGTTCCATTTTGTTTAAATTGTCTCTTTATTTGTAAGTGTAAAAATACCTCTCAGGCAACACAGGAAAGCAAGCAGGAGTAACAGAAAATCTTGCATCTTCAGACAGATTGTTCTGGAACAACACAGACAGGCACCTTACAGTGAACAGACATTGACTAATTCAGAGAGAGATAAATTACTCAGAACAGGAACTGTATGCCTTACACTGGTGAGTTCAGGTGTTTCTGTTCTGTGTAACTTTCTGTAAGTTTTAAGTTTCCAAAAAACATACAGCAATTAATTCAATCAGCATTTTATTAATACAGTCTCTCTCCTCACGCTGCTGTATGGGCGATCAAAAGGAGTGATAGACTTTTTGGCTGTGTGGTTCCATAAAGAACGTTTGACATCCTTAGAACCTTTCACCACCTTTTACCTTTCATCATGTTTCACAAAACGTTCTTTAAACGTGGTTCTTTAGATGATGAAATGGTATGAGATAAATTATTCTTTGGGGAACCAAATGTGGTTTATTTATGCTGTGAAGAACCGTTTAAGAAGCGTTATTTTTAAGAGTGTATTTGGCATAAAGGTTCAGTCTTTTCCTATGAGTTTTTAAAGACACGTACTAAAAATAAGTTCCTCTTTTGAGCTAAAGAACTGGAACATGACTGTAACTTCTCTGTTTTCGAAATGATTTAAAGAAACCCATTATTTACTCATTTTGTTGCAAACATATATGACTTTTTTTCCTTTATTAATTGCAACACAAAATGACTTTTTTAAAAGAATTGTATCACATGATGCAATAAAAGAGACACTTATGACAGTGTGATTTAATGCAATTACAATAAATAAGAACTGAGATTTCCAGGCTTCTAAAAAATGTGAAGTTCAGAGTAACATTAATGAGTAAATAACATCAGAGTTTCACTGTAAAGCATTCAGTCGTTCCCTAAATAATAAAATCTTTAACCATGTGTTCTGATTATGACCTGTGTTTTATATCCGATCAAACAAGCATTTTGCCAGCTGAAGAAAGTATATTTGAAAAATAAAACAATTTCCGGAACAATTACAATTTATATTGGAAAATACCAATAAATAAAACCTGATATATTCAGTAAAACCCCACAGCAACATTCTCCGCATTCATCCCATAGAGTAATATCTTAATCATTCACCATTTTAAATGACAGAAGTAAACAACATCAGTTTAACTAGCAATCTTTAATAATAATCTTCTTAAAATGCATTTCTTACTCTTTCTTATTATAATAAAAATAATCCTAATAATGCTTTAGTTTAAAAATGTTCATTTTTACAGTAGGTTTCAAGATTATTACATTACCCACGTAACACTTCTGAATCTAATCCAATGTAGTCAGTTATATATAAGGAAAGATAAAGGATTGAAATTAACAGAGAGGATTTTTTGTTTAGCTATAACATTAAAGCTGCGATGCTTGACTTTGTCATCTCCATCTCCATCTCAGTTTAAAGGATAAAATAGTAAGTAAAGTAAGTTTAAACTCTGCAATATGAACAAGTTACAAATGCGATGCATCCAGATTTTCATCTTTTTCACAGACTTCTTCCATAAAATTCCCATAAAGACTTCTTCATCTTCCCATAAAATGAACACTTGCCCAATTACTGATGTTCCTTCATGTTTAGGTTAAGTTATGGATTGTACCTTTAATATATCATATATTGATATATATTGACATTTAAAGCTTAAGGCTGGAAACCGGTTGCGGCTTAAGAAACATTATAGAGATAAATGGGTTTTTTATAGCACACGGGTTTCTTTTTGGAGCAACAGCGCGCGCTGCTCCACGTGAAGTTCTTAGCAGGGTCCATAGACACCGAGGCGCACAAGCCTCTCTCGGGCAGGTCCGGCTCCCCGTCGGCCCAGTACGCGACGGTCACGCTGGGAGAGGCCGAGTCCTCGTTTTTCCAGTACCACTCTCTGGTGAACAGGTCACGGCGCAGACTGATCCAGCCCTCTGTGGGTTCTGGGAGCGATATGTTCACGGCCATCCTGTCCTGGTTCTGTTTCCGGAGGATTCTGGCGAAGTGATCCGAATTGTCCATACAGAACCGGCGGGCCATCGGCCAGCTCAGTGTGTCGTTACCGACCAAAAAGATCCCAGGAGTCGCCATGCAGCCATTGGGATCTAAACGCACAAACACATTTGACATTAAGATGCTCATTAAATATCGTGTTATACCGTAAATACGTGTGTCGTGGGATCCGGTCGTGCATTTACTTACAAAAAGTTACACAAACTTTCGTGCGTTACCTGGTTCCTCGTTTACAACAATAGCCGGGTTTGCGTAAAACCCTCTGGACTCCAGGGTCTCTATCATGTACACGGCAATCTTTGAATCAGGATGCCAAATGATGGACCGCCTTTGTCCCGTCACGAAGGTCCAGGAGAACCGGGAGCCGTTCACGACGCTCCATGTAGCCGCAGGCGGCAAAGGCCCGTTGTCCATTTTGACGGAACCGGTGCCGGTCGTCTCTGCGATCACTAAAGCCCCGCTGCGAGCGGTCAAGAAATGCACCAGGTAGCAGCCGGAAAACATGCTTTCTGGGATGAGATCCAACACGAGCCCGGGTCGAATCAACAGAACCGGCACCTGCAGGGACGCGCTCATCACCTGCGCCGCGCCGTTCAGCCCTGGAAGCATCGGCAGGATGTTGGAAGATCTTCTGACCTCGACACCATTATCCGGCTCAACGGTGCCGTTCGCGACCTTCACGCTTTGGTTTGTGGTCAGAAACAGCTGCGTGAGGTCAGCGGAGAAGTTGGAAGGTAACGGGAACCGGTCCGGCTTGTTGCTCCGTCTGGCAGGACGGAGGACGTTCATCACCGTGTTGCACGAGCAGTTACCGGCCTCGAAGCACGGATGGGTCAACATCACGGCTATTTTACCCGTGCCATTGACTTCCGTTACCGTGGCGTTGTTCTGTAGCTGGAAAACGTGATATGGGTCTAGAGTTTGTGTGTATTGGCTGTTCTGGCCGGTCTCGTCCACCCGTTTGATGGTGACCGTATTGGTTCCGTTTATGGCATTGATAACCATCACCCTGAACGAACTGAACCTCGGTTCTGAGAACATGGAGAGATTGAAGGACGTCAGTATCTCGCTGTAGTTCAGAGGAGGGATGTGATACACCGTCCCAAGGTTTTGTACAGGCTCCACAACACGAGACAGAACCTTCCCCGAATACCAGCTGACAGCCAGAACCGTGATGTCTTTGGTGCTGCTGATAAGAACCGACTTATTTGAGGATGTAAAGAGATGTTCCTCAACCTCCTTCGTGGGGTTCCAGGTCTTGGTGTCTCCAGCGTTGCTGAAGATCATGCTGGTGCTGTTATCCACTCCGCCCATGAACTGGATCTGGACACCCGTCTGTGGATGGAGGCTGGTGATGCTCAGAAAGTTCTGGTTCTTCTGATAATAATAGGCAAGAGTCTCAGGAAAGGCGGTGATGAAACGGGTCCCGCAGCTGTTCACTGAAAGTCCTAATAACCACACAGCAAATGAAATGTCTGCCTTCAGTGTCACTCAGACATGAAGCACAAACCCACCATTAAATCTGAGGTTTTCCTAACAGTTTAATGAAACAACAACAATGTTAAAATGTTGTAAGAACTGTTTACACTTTGTGTTAGTTAAATAACATTTACTATTGCTTGAGTATAGGAGCATAATTTTAACTTGTCATGACTTGCCTTGACTAAACATTGACATGATCAACAGAACCGTCAACATGACTGCAGACTTCCCAAACAGATGATCCATAAAGCTGCTTTTATTTCCTGCTGTGTCCTGGAAAAACAACAAATTATCACATGCTTCACAGATGATTTTATCTTCTGTACAATATTTAAAAGCGAAGAATTTAAAGATGGTTGTATGTATTTTTTAAATTAATATTAATTTGTAGACTTATGAAACCTTTATCTACATAGTTTCTAACAGAAAAAAGGTGTTTAATAAATATTTCTGATTCAGAAATATCAGAATCAGAAATATTTATTAAACTCATAAGCAGAGTTGGGAAAATTTGTTAAAACTGAAATATAATGTTCCTACCTCAGATCTGGACCAAAGCTCTTCTTCTGTGTGAACAGAATTAGCTGCGTGTTCTCTGGTCATTCAGAAAGAAAATATTTGACATTCAAAAACTGATTTTTCCTCTTCCCAAGTTGATTTGCATAAGATGCAGGAGAGATCCGTGTTTTTAGAGCTGCTCACCTCACTCTGGGTTTGGGTTTCATCCTGATAGAACCTGCATCACA
>JBAJNP010010050.1:0-17070 GCA_036877545.1 Yasuhikotakia modesta | reverse complement strand
CAGGTACATTAAACAAGAGATCAGACCCCCACAGGTACATTAAACAAGAGATCAGACCGCCGCAGGTACATTAAACAAGAGATCAGACCGCCGCAGGTACATTAAAGGTACTGTTAATGGCATATAACAATTCTGAGGGGAATTGAAAGAATACTTCTGTGTGGAGATCTCATAGTTATGATGTTACTCTAGTAACTGTTAATTTGGACAGAGTCATTGGAGAAAATTCAGTAACTGTTATTGCTAATAATGAGCTATAAAAATAATTTGGTCTAACATGTAGTTTAAACATTTCAACCCCTGCCTTGATTTTTACTGATAAAAGGTCATTTTTTTGTTTTGTATTTTAATGAATTTATATTATAATGTCTGTATTTTGGCCAGGCCCAAGATGTGATTTGATTAAATGCCAATAAAACATCTAAAGATGTGCTAGACATGAAGTTTAGATGCAAGAGGCCATTAGTGAGATCAACAAACACTTTTATTACAGTAACTGTCTGTCGCATCAGAGGGTGTTGCACATTTAACTTTCACTGCAGCTTAGTGAATGTCACTCATTGCGTTTATATTATGATGTAATTGTCGTATTGGTCATCAGTTAGTGCTCTCTATAATTTAACAGCAGATCCAGTCATAACACTCATATTAGTAGCCTGCTAACCAGTCAGCATCAGTTATGTTTGTTTGTTTTAACTGTGTAGGGCTGGCAGCCTCCTTTTGCTTGTGACTTCCGCAGTTTTCGCTTCACTCCACGAATCCAGAGACTCAATGAACTGGAGGTGAGTTTCAGAAATGTGCCATAAACAGAGAAACAGTGAATTCTGCATGTGTGTGTTTTGTTGCTTTTGTCTAGGCTCTCACCAGGGTCAAACTCAATTTCCTGGATCAGATCAGTAAGTTCTGGGAGCTTCAGGGCTGTAAACTTCGTTTTCCTCACGTAGAGAGAAAAGTTCTGGACCTGTACCAGCTCAGCAAGGTAAAGGCCCCTCATATTAAGCCTTAAGATGTGATGTGTTATGCTCTAACTTGAATATACGTATAATATCTTTCAGAAGGTAACAGTGGCACAACATGTAAGTTTTTTGTATAACGGTATGTATAAACCACTGGTATGCTGTTATTTATTGTGCACGTACACAAACCCTACAATTACATCTTATCGATGGAAGCGGTTTCTGTTGCAGGAATAGATATCCGTTTATCTAAATATAAACATACAGGTGAATTAAATAAAACCAAGAAGAGTTCTGGATGATAGCAGAGAATCAATTTAATTCAAGTTATTCAGTGTTATACATCATTTGTAAATCAGCCTTTTGCCAATGCTGTATGTTCAAATGACTTTGTACGATTATTTTAAACAGGTAAACTGCATGTTTGAGTAGAAATTTAGCATTAAGCAGTACAGTGGCTAATTCAATATAATGAAATGATGTGATCACAAAACTTTGTCATAATTTCAGCAATGAACATGATTTGTTAGTCGTGTTGAAATGATTCTCACGAGCAGTGGAGGTGACAAACCTTTGTGCTGCTGTTATTGTTTTCAATATGTGACCTCTAGTGCCGAAAATGACATGAAAGCTGTTGTAAAGCTGTTTTGATCTAACTGACCTTATCTCTTCAATAAACCTTTTAATGAAACAAACATAAAGCTGCAAGACTGACTGTGTCTCTACTGCATGTTTCTGTTTGCAGCTGGTGTCTGCAGAAGGAGGCTTTGACGTGGTTTGTAAGGAGAAGAAATGGTCCAGAATCAGCAGTCGCATGGGCTTTCCCCCCGGGAAGGGCACTGGGTCTCTGCTGCGCTCTCACTTTGAGAGGATCCTTTATCCGTACGAGCTTTTCCAGTCCGGAGCGTCTTTAACCGTGAGTGAGGTGTCTGTGCCCGGCTGTATGTGAACCGTCCTGCTTTGCTGTATGACGGCGTGATGTGTGTCTGCAGGGTGTTCACAGGCTTTACACAGATGCCCCTGAGGCTGAAGACCACAATGAGGGGGTTGGAGGTGAAGAGGAAGAGGAGACAGAGAAAAGAGTGAAGCGGGGGTCTTCTCGACGTCTGAAGGACGAGGTCAGTTCAACAGGATTGGCTGATGTTTCTGCTGATCAATATTCTGTCAGTTAATACAAAAGGCCCACCAATATTGAACCTTTAAAGACTAGAATCAGGTTCTGCCTGTGGTGTCAGATCAAAGGAATACTTCACCCCAAAATTCTCTCAAAATTGACTCACCATCGAGACGTTCTAGGTCTATATGACGTTCTTCAGCCCACAGTTCCATCCATTAGAAGTTCCATCTTAAAAGAAATCCAGGAATCCATGCCAGTGGGTTATTAAATGTCTTGAAACTAACGACACATTCGTGAGAAATAAACATAAAATAAATAATAATAAAAAAAGATAAAATAAAGTCATTCATGCATTACAAACATGCATAAACAAAATATTCATACATTAGTATTCATGTTTCTTGACTCGATGCTTATGACAACTAGTCACATGACGTGAGACTCTGAAAACCAAAATGATCAGTGCTGCCGTATTGGAATTTGGCGTGCTGATGTTTTTTTTATGTGGCTAGGGTTAGGTTTAGTACTCCAGACTGACTCGTGACCTTCTGGTAGGTCAGTACAGTGTGATAGATGTTGTTGTGTGTGTGTGTGTGTCAGAGGGAGAACGAGGAGCCTGGAGCTGTTCAGATGTTCACACAGGACATCATCAGTGGTGAGAATTAAAGCTTCTTTAGTTTCAGTAAGACAATTAAAACATGGATTTGTTCTGCTTCATACAGATTAAAGAAACACATTTCATTGTTGACTTCTTAACCGTGTTTGCAGATGACGACAGCTTTGCAAGGAAACAGAAGCACTTGAAGGCTGAAGCGTTTGCCTTGAAGATGCGTCCGACCAAAGAGAGGCTGGAGGTGAATTATGTACGTATGACGTTCTTCACCTGGAGCTGAGTAACCCTAACCCTAACCCTAAGGCCTGACAAATCATCTGCTGCCCGCAGGAGTCTTAAAATCTTTCTGTTCTCTTTCCCATAAGCTTTTGTCTGATGCGTGTTTGATGGTAATTGTAATTTTATCCCATAATAATCAACATACTGTTGTGATTGACATGGTCTTGCAGATCGACCTGTACATGTGCATGGCGTGTGGGCAGGGCAATGAGGAGGACCGCCTCCTCTTGTGTGACGGCTGTGATGACAGCTACCACACCTTCTGCCTGATCCCTCCCCTGCAGGACGTCCCCAAAGGAGACTGGCGTTGCCCCAAGTGTTTGGCAGAGGTACAGCAGAGAGATATGTGTATGTACGCTGAAGTGATGTCATTGCTAATTACATGACCCTAACGCATCGCAGGAGTGTAACAAGCCCCGTGAGGCGTTCGGGTTCGAGCAGGCTGTACGCGAATACACCCTTCAGAGTTTTGGCAAGATGGCCGACCACTTTAAGTCTGACTACTTCAACATGCCAGTTCACGTAAGATCTACAAATGGGCTCCCTTCATTTAGATGTCTGTTTTCTCATCCGCTGTCATCCGCTGTCAGTAGAGCTGAACTGCAGGCTCGTAGGTCTGTGTGCGTATCTGATTGTGTGCGTATCTGATTGTGTGCGTATCTGATTGTGTGCGTATCTGATTGTGTGCGTATCTGATTGTGTGCGTATCTGATTGTGTGCGTATCTGATTGTCCGTGCGTGTATCTAATTGTGTGTGTGTGTATCTGATGTTGTGTGTATGTATCTGATTGTGTGTGCGTGTGTGTATCTGATTTTGTGTGTGTGCGTGTGTGTGTGTATCTGATTTTGTGTGTGTATCTGATTTTGTGTGTGTGCGTGTGTATCTGATTTTGTGTGTGTATCTGATTTTGTGTGTGTGCGTGTGTGTGTGTATCTGATTTTGTGTGTGTGCGTGTGTGTGTGTATCTGATTTTGTCTGTGTGTGTGTGTATATGATTTTGTGTGTGTATCGGATTGTGTGTGTGTGTGTATTGGATTGTGTGTGTGTGTATCTGATTGTCAGTGCGTGTATCTGTATGTGTATCTGATTGTGTGTGTGTATCTCATTGTCTGTGCGTGTATCTGTGTGTGCATGTGTCTGATTGTCCGTGTGTGTATCTGATTGTGTGTGTGTGTGTGTGTATTTCATTGTCTGTGCGTGTATCTGTGTGTGCATGTATCTGATTGTCCCTGTGTGTATCTGATTGTGTGTGTATCTGATGGTCTCTGTGTGTGCATGTGTGTGTATCTGATTGTCTGTGTGTGTGTGTATCTGTGTGTGTTTGTGCGTGTATCTGATTGTGTGTGTATCTAATGGTCTGTGTGTGTGTGTGTGTATCTGTGTGTGTGTGTATCAAATGGTCTCTGTGTGTGTGTGTATCTAATGGTCTGTGTGTGTGTGTGTGTTTCTGTGTGTGTGTATCTAATGGTCTCTGTGTGTGTGAACCTGATTGTGTGTGCGTGTATCTGATTGTGTGTGTATCTAATGGTCTCTGTGTGTGTGTGTGTGTGTGTGTTTGTATCTGATTGTGTGTGCGTGTATCTGATTGTGTGTGTATCTGATGGTCTCTGTGTGTGTGTGTATCTAATGGTTTCTGTGTGTGTGTGTGTTGTAGATGGTGCCCACTGAGCTGGTGGAGAAGGAGTTCTGGCGTCTGGTCAGCAGTATTGAGGAGGATGTGATCGTGGAATATGGTGCTGACATCAGCTCCAAGGATGTGGGCAGTGGGTTCCCGGTCCGGGATAGACGGAAGAAACTGTCAGGTGACGAGGAGGTGAGTGTGAAATTGTTTCATTTCTTTCGCTGTTCTGAAGTGTGTGCAAAAACCCAACAAAGAAATGTGTATTTCTGTCCAGCTTTTGAGTGCAATATATGCTTACTATCATTTTTTAAAGTCATTAATTCATTATCTTAAAATTCACCCAAACTGCAGTGAGGTCCTTTACAATCAGGGAGATCATGGAGTCAGAGTCTAACTTTATCCCATCATCGGTAATGTCTACAGAAGACCATAACCCATCACAAAATGTTACTTTACAGGGTAACTGAGTGAAGCATTGCTCTCTTTGGGCTGATAAACACAATCCACCTATCCAAAACTAAAACGCAATTGTAGAACACTGAATTTACTCTAGATGTACCGATAGATGACCTATACTGCCCCTGCAGGCTACAGCTGGTAACACACTTCAAACTGGATGGATCAGCTTGACCTTTTTACAAGCAGGCTTTACAAACTTTATGTAAAAGCTATTTATTTTTATTTTTTTAAAAGCACGGTTCACTCAAAAATGAAGCATTTGTTCATTTACTCGCCCTCATGTCATTCCTAATTTAGTTTTGTTTAATTTTGTCGTATGCAGATCCGTACAAAGACTTTCTCAAAATACTTTCTGTGTTGGACTGTTTTTGCTTCTGTTGCACACAAAAGGAGATATTGATCACTATACGTCTGGTTTTGCGAACACTGCTGTAGTGGTTATTCTGACACACACAGCTGAAGTGGTGCTATGATGTCATTGTCGTCTCCTCAGGAGTACGCTAACTCTGGCTGGAATCTAAACAACATGCCGATTCTGGAGCAGTCGGTGCTCACACACATTAATGGAGACATATCAGGCATGAAGGTGCCCTGGCTGTACGTGGGCATGTGCTTCTCCTCCTTCTGCTGGCACATCGAGGACCACTGGAGCTACTCCATCAACTTCCTGCACTGGTAACAGCCAATCACTAGCTGCTCCGCCTCGCTCTCGGTGCGTCCAACGAATGACGCATGTGTCTGTTTCAGGGGTGAACCGAAAACATGGTACGGAGTTCCTGCACGTGCGGCCGAGCAGCTGGAGTCCGTCATGAAGAAAGTTGCTCCTGAGCTCTTTGATATGCAGCCGGATCTGCTGCATCAGCTCGTCACGCTAATGAACCCAAACGTCCTGATGGAGCACGGTGTCCCGGTACTGTGTGCGCCCTTGTGTTTCTGTGTGCGCGCACTTGTTGGTGCGTGTGTGTCATTTTTGAGGTTTATTACAGCCTTATTTTGTCACGCAGGTATATCGGACCAATCAATGTGCAGGAGAGTTTGTTGTGACCTTCCCAAGAGCCTATCACAGCGGCTTCAATCAGGGGTACAACTTTGCTGAGGCAGTGAACTTCTGTACTGCAGACTGGGTATGTGTGTGTCCTCCAGTGGAGGACGCTTCAACAAACATCCGGGGGCCCTAACAATTATTTAAAATACAACACAAGCATTATAACTACATGACATTTTTTTAGTGTTTTGTTTTTTGTATAACAAATGTGCATCTTTCTAGCTACACCAAGATCTAGTGTATTTTATTGGTTAGAAAATCATGAGTGGGATGGTCTTCAGATGTTGTTGTGAACAATGTGAGGGCTTTGAAGTAAATACGGTTACTTTTCACTCAACCAAACTGAAATTGACTGGGTGCTTGACTGGGTTTAACTGTATTAACCTGAAGTTGCATCTGGCCTGCATGTGAACGTTCTGTGTGTTTGTGACTGCGCAGCTGCCCATCGGCAGGCAGTGTGTGGCCCATTACCGGCGTCTGCAGCGCTACTGCGTGTTCTCTCATGAAGAGCTGGTGTGTAAAATGGCCGCCGATCCAGAGAGTCTGGATGTGGAACTGGCTGCGTGTGTCGTCCGAGAGCTTACGGAGATGATGGAGGAGGAGACCAGGCTCAGAGCGAGTGTTCACGATATGGTGAGAGAGCTCAGTTCTCACAGTACCACAATTTCTGTCCTTCATGCAGATGTCAATAGCAGATGTTTTACTGCTTAATATCACAAAATACCAGAAAAGCAGTCTGAAAAAATAGTGACATAAATTTAGGCAGTTAAGGTAACATGAATCTTTTAGGTAATTGTTTAATTGAATCATATTGTAATAAACAAGCAAAACAACAGAATTCGGTAACGTGGGTCTTAAAATGTTAGATATCTAACTGCAGTAATCACACTGAGAAATAAAAACAATATGCATAAATTGTATTACAAAAGCTGCCACACACTGCATTGTAATGTCCCTGAGATAAAATTTCAGTTGGTGGGTCTTCCGCCCTGCAGGGGGTGCTCTCCTCAGAGCAGGAAGTGTTTGAACTGGTGCCCGACGATGAGCGCCAGTGCTGGAAGTGTAAGACGACCTGCTTCCTGTCCGCCCTCACCTGCACCTGCAGTCCTGAGCGTCTGGTGTGTTTGCACCATGCAGCCGAGCTGTGCAGCTGCCCGGCAAGCAACAAGTGTCTGCGGTAATATTCGTTGTCAATAAAACACAGTACCTTCGTTCAGCAGCGCTGCTCATTTACTTTGTGTGTGTTATAGGTACAGATACGACCAGGACGAATTTCCCACAATGCTCTATGGAGTGAAGTCACGTGCCCAGTCTTACGACACATGGGCCAAGAGAGTCACAGAGGCGCTGACAGGCGATAATAAGAACAAGAAAGGTTTGATGCAGCGACACACGGCTGCTTCGGTTGACTTGTCTCATGTCCATAAACTGAACAATCATGATTCAACAGATCTGATCGAGCTGAAAGTTCTGCTGGAGGACGCCGAGGACAGGAAGTACCCAGAGAACAACCTCTTTCGTAACCTCAGGGACACGGTGAAGGAAGCTGAGACGTGCTCATCTGTGGCTCAACTCCTTCTCAGCCACAAATACAAGTCAGTCAATAATGAAAGCAACAGAAACTGATGTAGTCGATTGTCACAAATAGTCGCTTTTTTGTGACAATCTTATTTATGAAGTTATGACTGAGCAAGCTGCAGTTGCGACTGAGTGAGTGAACGAGCTGCAGTTGTGACTATCTGAAAGCAGTAGGTTTATGTGAAATGTGTTGCTGTATTTTAAGAAGGTCGCGTCCTGACAGCAGCACACAGAAGGCTCGAAGCAAACTGACTGTGGACGAGTTAAAAGTGTTTGTGGATCAGCTGTACCGGCTGCCCTGTGTCATCAGCCAGGCTTGTCAGGTCAAAGTAAGTCACTCATTCACTCAAACCACTCAAACAGTTTGGAAACAAGAATAGGGTCATTACATTTTCTTCATTGTCATTGGATAGTAAGTTACAAATGTGGGTGCATTCTGATACAGTCCTCAATAACTTTAAGAGCCTGTTTATCTCATGCTCACACATATATGGTATGCTTTAAGAAACTGAGTCTGTACCTTTAGCGTTCACCTGTTGCACTGTTCAAAACTACAGATATGATATGTACAGCATTGTACGTGATTTATTTGTACAGCGCTTTTGCTATATGGCTCTGTTCTTGTTTCCATAGCTTCTACAGAGAAATGACAGTGAACATGTTACAGATTTCTACTGGCTAATAGGCACTAAAGTGGTAACGGCAAATCATAAAGAAGCTTGTAATGTTTGTAATTAGCATTTTATGCAATGTGAATGCTTAGCTAAAAGAAGTGGCATTAATATGGATTTAAATTTGGAGAGAGTGTGAGCCCTGAGAAGTGTCAATAAGGCCTTTCCTGATCTTAGGAGGCAAATGTTAAAGTGCTCCACCTTCTTTAGTGCTTTTCTAGGAACTACCAAATTCCCAGTGTTCTGTGATCCTAAAGAACGTGTTGGCCTTAATAGAAGATCGGTTCAATTGACAGGGACCACCCAGTTTAATACCTTGTAAGTAGCAATGTGTTGAATGTAAAACGGAACTTGGCAGGAGTAGGGATGATGGAAACGGCATAAATATCATTCTTTGTAGTGAGCACAGCTGAGTGCGTTTGCGTTAACACCGCAAAGCTTGTGGGTTCGATCCCAGGGGAAGGCAAGTCCTGATAAAAATGTGTACCTTGAATTCAATGTAAGTCGCTTTGGATAAAAGCATCTGCCAAATGACTAAATGTAAATGTAAGCTGAGTAGAAATTTTAGAAATAAATGGGGACATTTGAAATGGGCTGCTTTTTGCAAGTTCAATTGGTTCTAGCTGTGGTTTCTTTAAAAGTTCCTGAATAACGAAGTTGAAGATTCCCGGGACATAATCGGAGGTAATAATATCGAGAAATGGTTTTTCAGCTCTTTAGGAGTTTAGTTGAAATCACTTCAGGCCCAGCTGCCTTCCGTACATTAAACCGTGTAACAGACCGTTATTGATGGTACGTATATATTATACAGATAGCTTGTATATTCACAACGTCTTTTATGTCATGAGAATCGTGGTTATGGAGGGAGTCATATTTTTTCTCTCCTGCAGGAGTTGCTGGAGAACGTTGAGGACTTTCACGATCGTGCTCAGGCTGCTCTTTCGGACGAGACGCCAGACTCCAGTAAGCTGCAGGCTCTTCTAGATCTGGGCTCAGGGCTGGACGTGGAGCTGCCTGAGCTCCCGCGTCTTAAGCAGGAGCTGCAGCAGGCGCGTTGGCTGGATGAGGTGCGCTTGACGCTGATGGAGCCGCAGCGCGTCACGCTGGAACTCATGAAGCGGCTCATCGACTCAGGCGTGGGCCTGGCGCCGCATCACGCTGTTGAGAAGGCCATGGCGGAGCTTCAGGAGTTACTAACCGTTTCTGAGCATTGGGAGGAGAAAGCTCGGACCTGTCTGCAGGCCAGGTAACAACAGGTTCTCCCATTAGGCCTCTGAGTATGTGTGTGAGTAATTGAAGGGTTATAAAGGAACAGCTCACCTTAAAATCGAACTGTCATAATTTACTAACCCTCATGTCAATTAAAACTTGTATGCCTTTATTTTTTGTTCTACTTAATTGCAAAACTAGAGGACAAATAAGCAGATATAATAAATGCTCAATATAGATTCTTAAAGGTCATTTACTTTTTTTATGGAGCTATGAATCAGTGAGATTTTGTGAGCAGCTCAGATGATTTGTAAATGTTATCTCTTTATCCCTCCGCAGGCCCCGCCACAGTTTAATCACATTGGAGAGTATTGTAATGGAGGCAAAAAATATCCCAGCCTACCTGCCTAATGTGCTTGCCCTCAGAGACGCCCTGCACAAAGCCAAGGAGTGGACTGCCAAAGTAGAGGCCATTCAAGTAATGATGTGTGAATGATCTAAACGTCTTGTTTTATGAACAGGATATGCAGCCTTTAGGTGCAAGTGTCTGTTCTGTGCCTTTTTCACAAACAGAATGGCAGTAACTACGCCTATCTGGAGCAGTTGGAGGGTCTGTTAGGGAGGGGTCGCTCCATCCCAGTCAGATTAGAAGCCTTGCCACAGGTGGAGTCACAGGTGGCATCTGCCAGAGCCTGGAGGGAAAGAACTGCTCGCACATTCCTCAAGAAGAACTCCACCTACACCTTACTGCAGGTAACACGCAACTCCACCTACACCTTACTGCAGGTAACACGCAACTCCACCTACACCTTACTGCAGGTAACGCAACTCGACCTACACCTTACTGCAGGTAACACGCAACTCCACCTACACCTTACTGCAGGTAACGCAACTCCACCTACACCTTACTGCAGGTAACTCAACTCCACCTACACCTTACTGCAGGTAACACGCAACTCCACCTACACCTTACTGCAGGTAACACACAACTCTACCTACACCTTACTGCAGGTAACACACAACTCCACCTACACCTTGTGTGCAACTTGCAACACCTTAACATCTGAAAGTGGCTGCTGGTGGTGTTTAAGGAGGGGAATAATAATATAGAATTTTCTCCTCTTTCATCTGTGGTGAAACTTTTGTAGGTGCTTAGTCCACGTGTTGACATTGGTGTATATGGCACCAGAAATAGCAAACGCAAGCGTGTCAAAGAACTGCTGGAGAAAGACCGTGGCCTGGAGCTGGAAACTCTAAGCGACCTTGAGGAGAGTTTGGAGGAAACTCGTGACCCTAGTGCTGTTGTGGCTGCCTTTAAAGCCAGAGAACAACAGGAAGTAGATGCCATCCATTCACTCCGTGCTGCCAACCTTGCAAAAATGGCAATAGTGGAGCGCATAGAAGAGGTAAAGTTCTGTCTGTGTCGTAAAACGGCCAGCGGATTCATGCTACAGTGCGAGTTGTGTAAAGACTGGTTCCACAGCGCTTGCGTCCCCCTGCCCAAAGCAGGATCTCAGAAAAAAATGGTAGCAGGCTGGCAGGGCTCCAGCAAAGAGGCGAAGTTTCTTTGCCCGTTGTGCCAGCGTTCTAGGCGTCCTAGACTGGAAACAATCTTGTCGCTGCTGGTATCCCTGCAAAAACTTCCAGTACGGCTGCCAGAGGGTGAGGCGCTGCAGTGCCTCACAGAGAGAGCCATGGGATGGCAGGACCGCGCCCGGCAGGCCCTCGCCACTGACGAACTCTCCTCGGCCCTGGCAAAGCTGTCAGTACTCAGCCAGCGCATGGTGGAGCTTGCGGCTCGAGAAAAGACCGAAAAAATCATCAACGCTGAGCTACAGAAGGCGGCAGCCAACCCTGATCTGCAGGCAAGAGCATGAAATTTTAGTCATTAAACAGGAAAAAAGTTTGTCAGGACAAAGACAGTGGCGTTTATGTCATTTACCACATTTTAGAAACATTAAGACATTTGTCTGTGTGCATGGTAATTTACACAGAAAGTTTTAACTACTCTGCATTACAAATCTGTATATTTTAACTAGTGACTCTCCCCTTTCATGCAATCTCCTCCCTCTAACCAGGGATGGACACTGCCAGGTTTGTTCATTTCAACAGGAACTTAAGGGTGTCAGTCCGTCACACAAAGGAGCAACATTTAGTTTAATTATGAAAGCTTGTGCCTAGCAGATACGATACTTTTATAAAGTTTTAAGGGCACATTTGTTGTTTGACTGTCAGGGACACCTCCAGACATTTCAGCAGGCTGCTTTTAGCCGAGCAACATCACCACGACCCTCTGTAGACTATGATGATGAAGAGACCGACTCAGACGAGGACATCAGAGAGACCTATGGATATGAGGTTAAGGTATTTCGATACCCGATAAACTATTGGTGATACCCTAACCCTAACTATTCTTCCCTTTTTTGATGTTAAGCATTTTTCTTACTGTTGCACATACTGATTTGAACAAATCCGTAATAGTAATTTATTATTCAAGTAATCAAGTAATTGTGTAGACTAAATTTTTTTCGATCCATGTTTTATCATATTTAAGTGACTTGCGTTTAAAATAATTTAATCACATTTAAACACAAAACATTGAATTGCCTGAACGTTCTTTTGTTTGCATTAATCATGCATGCATTGGTATTTTATTGATCCTAATTGTTTTTATATTTCTCCATGCCAGGATTCAGGAGAAGTAAAGCCGTACTTATTCTGTGACGAAGAGATTCCCGTGAAATCTGAGGAGGTGGTCAGTCACATGTGGCCAACGACACCGTCGTTCTGTGCAGAGCATGCATACTCCTCTGCCTCCAAATCCTGCCCTCAGAGTAAGAACAGCCAGACCTTTAAGCTTTCATTCTTGCTCTACCATCAAAACAGTGGCTGCTCAGTAAAGCTTCATCTTGGTTTTCTTGAATGCCTCCTCAGATCCAGTTGTCCCACGCAAACAGCCTAGAAAAACTCCTCTAGTGCCACGCAGCCTGGAGCCACCGGTACTGGAGCTGTCGCCTGCCGCCAAGGTCCAGCTGGAGGAGCTGATGATGGAGGGTGACCTGCTGGAGGTGTCTCTGGATGAGACGCAGCACATCTGGAGGATTCTGCAAGCTACACACCCTCCCTCAGAAGACAAGTTCCTGCAGGTCATGGAGGTGAGAACCCCAATGTTCAGTACTCCAGGATTTTCCTCATCCCTGCTTTCTTCATGTAGCTTTTATAACCTGTAAACTCTGCTGTGCTCCTTCAGCCTGACAACGCTCCTCTGGACAAACCCATCAAGCTGAAGGTGAAAGACATTGAGAAGAAGCGGAAGAGGAAGCTGGAAAGAGCAGAACAACAGCTGCTTTTGGTGGCTAGAGGCATAGAGGGCAGACCCAAGTCTAAAGACATGAAACGGGTTCTGGAGCTCAAGCCCAAGAAAAAGAAACTGAAGCTCAACCCAGAGAAAACTCGCGAGCTTAAGCAGCTGGCGAAACGGCTGGCAAAGGAGGAGAAGGAACGAAAGAGGAAAGAAAAAGCTGCTGCCAAGGCAGAGTTCTGCCAGGAAGGGCTGGAGAAAAAGGCAAGGAAGATCCTGGACATTCCTTCAAAATATGACTGGTCAGGGGCGGAGGACTCGAATGACGAGAATGCTATTTGTGCGGCTAAGAACTGCCAGCGTCCATGTAAAGATAAGGTTAGTAAAAATCCTCCACTCTGGTGTTGGTTTCACTCGTTCCGATCTGAACCTGAATTTGATTGTCCTAAAATTTAATCTTGCTGAAATGACCTGTAGTGTTTTAAACTGAACATAATAAGATTTCAGAGCAGGAATTCCCGTCAGGAATTGATTCAGAAGGTGTGGAACATTGGAGAGTTTGTTGTTGTTTTGTCTCGGTATCCTGTTGTCGTTTACAGTGTTTTTTTTTTATTCATGGTTCAGGTGGACTGGGTCCAGTGTGATGGGGGGTGCGATGAATGGTTTCATCAGGTGTGTGTGGGTGTGTCATGCGAGATGGCTGAGAATGAAGACTACATCTGCTCCGTCTGCTCTCATAAAGCCGCAGGCATCAAAGTGGCTGCAGAGACTGTGGTGATGTCATTGCCAGTGTGCAGCAGTCAGTCTGTTGCAGTTCTGTCCAAGGCCGATACTCCGGGGAGCAGTTAACACGCAGACGCCGCCCGTCACTCGCCACATCACAGAAAAACGACACGTCTGCCCCAAATGACACGAGTGCAGCACATAGATTTAGCTCATAATTACTGGGGCGGACGGTGCTCTTCTGTTTATGCACAAACCAGCTACCCAACAGTCGATCTGCTGGGTCAACATATGGCCATACAGCTAATGAACTTCCTGTTTGGAGTGCTGTCAGCTTCTGCTGTTACTATTTTGTAGTGGGACTGTGATGAAATGCTTGTATTGGCTAATCTATTTATCATGTACGTAATTTTTAAACATTTCATGATGTCAAGTTTGATGTTTTCTTTTTTCTCGCCTTCAGACAAACGAACGGTTGTGGTCATTTTTGCATTACAGTAATGACAATGAGGAAAAATGTTAAATAAATCCTAGCACTCATAAAATGAACTATTTTCTTTGAAAAATAGTTACTTCTAATTCTCTCTGTAAGTCTTTAAAGTGAAATCCGGCCTGAACGTGAACTTCATATGTACATTGTAGACGGCAAGTTATATTTGATTTTGTGTATTTCTGTTATATATACTTCATTTATATATTACTTCAGCAGGCCAACAAGGAATTTAATGAAGAATCAACTTTTTTATAATCTGTAATGGGTGAGATTAGTAAATATCATTCTGTAGCTTCCAGATTTTAATACTTGTTTCCCAGTCAACAAACAGCATTTAATATTCACTGGCTTGTTGTCAGATAGACACGAACACTTGACCATGTTTAGCAACATTACACACCAGCAAAAGCTAGAAACAATCAGAAGTGCCTTCATAAGAACTAATACACGTGAAACATGTTAATGCTGAATGTAAATGTTAGAAGTGAACAGCTGACTTTTATTTGAAAGATTTCTGATCATTTTTTCAAGTCTGAGTGGCACATTCAAGCATCTTGTTTGGTGAAACATGCAGCTTTACAAGGGGGTGAAGAATACATAAACTATTAACTCGTGAATATGAATTAAGTTCAGTTTTATAGTCACACATCCGTGTCTGTCTCTGCTGTGTGCTGGTGTTCGATTTGATGCGTTTCACCCGTAGGTGACATTTTATATTTGTTGACCATTGATTATAATTACACATGTTGACAAACGGCACTTGTAGCACTTTGTCAGTGTGTATGAATGGACTGTAATTATAGGCTTGGGTGATGTGTTTTTGTTATTGTTTTCCCATAACCGAAATGTGACAGCGCCCCAACACACACAGAGCAGTGGGCAGGTATCACTGCAGTCATGAACACACACACACACAGAGCAGTGGGCAGGTATCCCTGCAGCACCCGGGGAGCARTSGGGGGTCRGGTGTCTTGCTCAAGGGCTCTTCAGCTGCTACCTGCCGACGCTGGAATCAAACCAGCAACCTACTGATTACAAGTCCTGATGTGGCCTGATTACTAAACTGTAGGCCAAATCTGGCCCCAAGGTTTTGTCTAAAGTGCGATGCGCCTGAACAGAGATGGGCAACTGTCAAAACGTTTTACTCTCTTCACAGGCTTAAATCAGGGTATTTTGCATCAGTCTCTGAAATAGCTTATTTATTTTCATTTCATTTACTTCCTGTGTAGTGGACACAGCAAATATACTAACCCCATTTCTGTCGTGTTATGAGCAGTTGCATACATTTTGCTATAACCGCTTAATTGATCTGTTGGTGCCAGCCGGTCACCTTAGATAATGGTGATGGGAACCTTGCAGTTTCATAACAATATGCAATTGTAATTGCTGAATACTGCATTTAATGAGAAAATTCAAAATGGCTGACCATGGATCATCGGGTATCAGAGAAAAACTAACCTTTCTTTGGGGGCGTCTCTACAGACTACATACCAAACTTGGTTAAAACTGGAGAAGAGTTCGGGTAAGAGGAGGAAAAATGTTTTGCAGAACATTCAAAATGGTAAAATAATTGGATGGAAAATGACGTCACAGAGGGTGTAGGAATCGGCATGAGTCCGAAGTTATGACCAGACGTACGTGATGACGTCGTACGTGCAGGCGTCGCCGGTGAGCAGTGACGTAACGCTTCCCAGCATGCAATGCGTGAGAGAAGATGGCGGAGGGCGGCGCGGCGGATTTGGAGACGCAGAGAGGAGAGATCGCGACGCTCCTGAAAACGCCGTTGCGCAAAGCTGACACCTGGTAAGACGCGCTTGTTAAACAGCGTCTCGTGCCGCGCTAGGATTTGATGATTCCGGCAGCGATGTCGGGATCAATAAAAATGACCAGCCCATAAGTATCTAACAACTGTGTGTGTGTGTGTGTGTGTGTGTGTGTGTGTGTGTGTGTGTGTGTGTGTGTGTGTGTGTGTGTTTTCACACGCTCAATGCATGAATCAGCATATATGGTAAAGTTGCACTGAGTCCACCGACCGATTTGTGATCAATTACAAACAACCGGCATATATAACAATATAACACACCGGTCATTGCTGACTGATGGTATAAAGCGTGTATATGGCGTGAAGGCAATGACTTGTGCCATTTCTGCTGCATAACCAAACGAATCCTTCGTGTCGTTTTGCTCCAAAATCCTGTTCATCCAGCACTTTTTTTATACATCAACAATCCCAATGTTTTGTCACTTTATTATCTGTGCTACAAGGATAGAAGGTGTCCCTTCTATCAGTATAGAAAAAGGTCTGTCAAAATGAACGTGGTACCTGGGTTTTAATGTACAGTCATCACATATATAAAACTACATTACTAGCTTCTGCCGCTGAAACAAACCTTAATCTGTTATGGCATTATATTGTAGTAAGAATATCTATTTGTATCGTACATAAAGGTTTAAATCATGTTACTTCCCTAAACGTGTGTTATTTTGTTTTTTGCACAGGTACTTGGTGGACAGTCATTGGTTCAAGCAGTGGAAGAAATATGTGGGTTTCGACAGCTGGGACAAATATCAGATGGGCGACCAGAATGTCTATCCTGGTCCAGTGGATAACTCCGGCCTGCTCAAAGGTTCGTCCTGCTTTCAGACTGTTTACACGCCACATTAAACCAGTGTATCTAATGAGTAAAGCCCTGGTAACAGTATGACAGATGAGTGTGGATTATGTAGTTTCTGCTACATCTTTTAAATTCCTTTGACACAGAAATTGCTCCCTTTACAAGTGGGTTGTCATGCCACTGTTTTTTTTGATGTTAGCTCTTTTTTCCCAATTGATGTGTGACTCCATTATGGGTCTTTTTAATGTAAGTAAAAATGTGTAAATAATTCTCTAAATTATTATCATTATCTTCATAAAAACATAATACTAATGTAAAAGTTGTAGAACATTGGTGGGTTTCAGTCTATTGGCAGCTTAATTTCTTGGTTAAAACTAGGATTTAAACTA
>JBAJNP010010049.1:0-17071 GCA_036877545.1 Yasuhikotakia modesta | reverse complement strand
CCCAAGCTTCAAAAAGAATTCCATTAGGAAAACCTGAGATCTTTGGGTAGGGAACATTTGCAGGAGAGCAAGATGTTTGGCAAAGCCCTCAGTGAAGACCCCTCATAGCTAAGTCATATCAATAAATAAGCTGTTCTAAATGTATATACTGTATGTATATTTTTATGTTGCATGCCTGTATACTTTTCATGTACCTTTCCTTGTACTTTTCATATTCATGCTTCATTTTACCTTCTTTGCTTAAATCATGCAATCATAAAATAATTATGGTGTTTGTATGCTTAACCCCATCATGTTTAGCTCAAATTAATTGATTAATCAGATAAAACGTATTCGTATAATTGATTACCGTTAATTATACTTATTATTACCTTTGAGCTAAAGCTTAAATTCCCTCATTTCAGCAGAAGATAGTGTTTTAAATAATGCTTTTTAACCTGGCTGAAACGCTACAACCCCTAGGCATAACTCCATACCCAGACATTTCTAACAGACCATAATTAATTAGGGTTAATTACCACTAACCCTAACCCGTCCATTTCAACATGGATAAAGGACTATGACCTTCAGCTCAACCCTGCCAAAACACAACTCCTGGTAATACCAGCAAACCCAACACTTTACCACAACTTCAACTCATTCCGGAACAGCTAGGAACCTTGGAGTTATGATTGATGATCAGTTAACTTCACAGACCACATAGGTTAAACGGTCAGATTTGCCTTACATCAGGAAAATCAGACATTTGCTCAAGGAACTGTCCACACAACACCTTGTACAAGCTTTTGTTCACTCCAGATTGAACTATTGAAATGCTCTCCTGGTGAGCATACCAGCAACTAACATTAGGGTAGCCTAAATAACAACCACTGGGTCTACACCAAGTTACTTAAACTCATTGGTGAAGACTTATGTGCCTTCCAGAAGTTTGTAATCAGCAAGTGAACAGCGCCTAGATGTGCCACACCAGAGGCAAAAAAATAGCTGTTACGAAACTTCTCCTGGACTGTTCCCTCCCTGTGGAATGACCTTCCGGTATCAATCGGAACAGCTGAATCTATATACATTGTCAAAAAAGATTGAAAACATATTTTCCAACTGCACCTGTCCAATTAATAACACTTCCCAGTTCTTTCTCTCTTTTATTTAAAAAAAAACACACTACACTAGACTAGGGAGACTGGCACATTACTTCCACACTGTTATCAGTTTTATTTGTCCACAAACAATAAACAGAGAAACTTGGGTTGAAGCAGTAAAATCAAAAGTAATCTTATATAATAAAATCATAATAATCATGTAATCTGATTATATAGTAAACATTATCTGCAACCTGTGTTATTATCTGCATTATCTGCAATACTTCTGTTATGAAACAACCACAATGTTTTAATAAATGTGTTCTATGTAAACTGTTGCATTCATTTCAGCAATGAATTTATACTTAATATTGGCAATTTTAGACTGATTTTTAGATAGATATGAAATGATGTAAAGTGAAATGTTTTCTTTTTTTCAGAAATTATACATTTTATTATGCATAGAAGATTGAAAGGCTGAGAACTGAGAGAGGCAAGCCCATCACATCTTGTTCATGTTTTGAACAAGAAGAACAAGTTTTAGTTGTTTTTAGTTGTTTTCATGTTCTAGTCTTGTTGAGAATTTGAAAGAGTGGATTTAGCCCAGTGTACTTTTCAAGGCCCTTAGACATTGTAAATCATGGAAAGCTTTAGTAAGTGCTGAAACAGTAGCAGGTAAATCCACAAGAGGCCTTTAAATTTCCCCTTAAATGCTACGGGCAGACTGTGTTATGTGTAAATGCCCTGTTTTCTTAATTTGATTTCTTTTAAATGCTTCTGCTCCTCCTGATTTACAGCACACCACTCTTCTCCCTGTGCCTTTATTTGTTGGCAGAAAGCTGATCTTGCAGTGGCACCCCTGGCCATCACATACATGCGTGAGAAGGTCATCGATTTTTCCAAGCCCTTCATGACGTTGGGGATAAGTATACTGTACCGCAAGCCAAACGGCACCAACCCGGGGGTCTTCTCCTTTCTCAACCCCCTCTCCCCTGACATCTGGATGTATATTCTGCTGGCTTACTTGGGTGTCAGTTGTGTGCTGTTTGTCATAGCCAGGTAACATGCCAGCTACATATATAGACATATTGTAACCCCACATCCTTCCTTCCATGAACATCTGAGGAACTTTACACTTAGTTTACATCTTCTGTGGCCCTATATCCAACAGCTTAAATAAAAATGACAAGGTTGCGATTGTTTGAAGACATGTGGAGCACATGTATTACGCCATCAGAATATGACACAGACAGTCCACATTCACCTTTTCATATGAAATATATACATACGAAAAGAAGAAAAACAGTTTTAAAAAGATAACACAATATTAGCCAGAGATGAATTAATTACACTTGCAGAGTATTTTCATGCGCTCATGAGTCAAATTTGTTTTTATGGTTTTTGCACCACAGCAAAAACCATAAAAGCTGAGATGCAAAAATCACAGATTAGGACTGGTTAGTGTGTACTGGTTAAAGACAGAAAACAATGATGCACAGCTATTTATTCAAGTGTGTGTGTGGGACAAAAAATGAGGCAACATTTCTGGTCAGAATGCACCCATTCATTGCCCTTCCTGTTTGTGGTTTGTATACTGCTCTGATCAGATTTTTTCCACACCATGCTTCAAATTTCCTTGAGAAAATATGATTTGATTATTATTATTATGATTATGATGATGATGATTATTATTATTATATTAATATTATTATTACACAAATCTAAAGCTTGTCTTGTCCCAAAAACATATAGAAAAAAGTAACACCACTAGAAACTTCAAATGTATATGTTTTAAAAATATAAATTATCTGTAGGGCTTATTATTTTAAGTACTTCAGCCAACAGCAGTGTCTTAACGACACATCCATCAGCTATTCACATAAGTACATAAACAGTGTCATCATTGTGTAGCAGGATTAGGTAAGAACACACCTGTTTTTGGCAGATGGGCCATTGATAGTGACGGGGGGGCGTTGTAGATGTGATACACTCTCCTAATCAATATTCACTAAAAGAGCAGAAAAAAAACAAAGTTAGTCTAAAGTTTTTCCAATTAAAACTACATAACATTTCGGAATGTTCTTATACTTTTATGTCACCAACACTTATATTTATAAGGTACAAACTTCAAAAGTCAAAAGCCTTCAAAAGGTCAGATATGTTTATAGTGTTTTTTCTGTTGTTTGAAGTTGTTGATGTTTACACATATTTTTTAATGAAAAAAAATTAATTCACTTTAATGTCATTATTATTGTTGAGGTCTTCCAGAACACAACCATATTTGGCATAGATGTTTTTAGTTGGGTGAAACTTAAAAATGTCAAAATGTAACAGACTGCCTCAAAGTGTCTGAAAAGCCTTGGACTCCTTTAAATGCACCTACAACAGAAGGTGGAAACAACATGATAAATAAGTTTTTTGAATTTCTGGGCAGACCACATCTGTTTTTTTCTGATTTTGTTTCCGCATATTTGTGAATCCTCGTAAAAAGTCTGCCATAGATAACCCATAAATGAGATGGAATTGTGTTCAATATATTGTGCTACTTTATATTTAATATTATTTTATTAGGTACAGCAAATGTCTTTTAGCTAAGTGCTATAATACCTGTTTAAAGTGAAAAAAACTAAAGTACTGGTTTCCACTGGTCCATTTGCAGAATGGTGGGGAGAAATACATAAGAAAAGGCTTTTGTTAACCCTAAAATTTTTGGGCTGACGCCATTCGGCTAGTTAAAAAGCCCACAGTTTTATGGTTAATACACAGTATTTTATAAATGTAACTGGCAATATGATCACACACAATTCTAACAAGCTACAACTGTCATCTAAGTTGGTTCAGAATATGCATCTTTATAATCACACTAATATTAATGATGCTGGGTAAGTGTTTCCCTCTTCTACACTAGAGCACAAACAGCATGAGAAACACAAATAGTACATAAACATCGTACAAAAAATAATGTCACACCTGTTTCTGTGTCTGTCTCTTTGTACACATTTCTTTACATGGGTATGTGCGAATGCTTTGTGTGTGTGCACTATGAAGTCAGGATATGCAGAAAACTTGTGCGCCTGCACATGTGTGAGAGAAAAGACAGCGCAAGAGACATCACAGTGTGACGTAATGGAGACTGGTGCAGGGTTTCCTGAGGCTTTAGAAACCTTTCTTATATGCACAGTATATGCACCAAATATTTATTCTGATGTGATCAGCATTTGTTTTCGCTTTTGTCCTGTGCTCCTTCCTTTGCTCTTCTGTGTCAAAGCAGGTAATAACACAGGGATTTTAAATGAAACACACAGATTACAGGTTCTTAAAGCAAGCTTGAGGCTAATGCTGGGAATTCTGTACAGACAATACCATAGTCACATGCTGAATAATCAAGCTTTATCTGTTAATGATGAAGTGGTACATGGAAAACAGTATTCCTATCAAAGGCAAGACCATTTTACAATGCCATAATGTACATTAGGGTTAGGGAAATACAATAAATACCTCTTGTAGTGGTAAACACAACAGGAACAGCATTGTGGCACCTAGCAAGCAACTGGAAGAAGGTTGCATTGTGCAAGGGTACTGCAGTCATTGTGGGGCAGATGTGGCCTATTAGTTAGAGAGTGTAACTTGTAACCAGAATATTGTAACCAGTTTGATTGCCAGCGCCGGCAGGTAACAACTGATGTTCCCTTGCCTTTCCACTGCTCTGGGTGTGTTTTCATGGTTTGCAAGGTGTGTGATCACAGTTTACAACAGTGTGCACTAATTAGATAGGTAAGTAAGAGGGAAGGGAGAAGATAATATTCATGTATATGTCCAAAAATATATGAGAAAGTATGGTCAAATTTTTATTTCTTGTTGACTTGAAGAACACTGTGCTTTGGCTAATAACTAGCAAATCAGTTACTAAGGTGTTCTTAATGTTTTCTAACCTTTTGCCATATAGCTGTAGGATATTGCCGGGTGATTGCTTACTGGCTCATTCAAATTTTAGTCAGGCAGAAATCTGTGAAAAGTAATAGCTCACCTCCTCTCAACAGGCCACATGATTTGAAGTACCATTTATAAACGAATTACACTATTGCAATAATGAATAATGGTTAAAACCCTTTTGAGTTTGAATTTGAATAATAATTGTGATTTTTGCATTACCACTAATGAACTTCTGAAGAAGAAAGGGATGTGGGGTCTCCTCACAAAATAAGTAATGCCTTCAGCAGTCTGGACAAGTGCAGTTCAGATCCCACTCATTACCAGGTGGAATATGCTTCTAAATGGGCTGCACTTAGGATGATTTAATAGACTGCTGTGTGTGGCTGGCTAGGAGTGAAAGAAAGAGACGCCAAAGGGTCTGTGAAATTAAAATGCTAAAAATACTGGAGCCATGGTGCAGTCTTGTGTGAAGAGGCAACACCTAATAACACTTTGCCAACAAACAGTCAGACTTTAAATTCTGTGGTAGCACATTGATTTTTAATGCACCCTCCAATCAGCTCAAAATCATAACCACAAACTGTGTGCTTGATGCTAAATGCAGCAGCACACTAACTTTGTCAGTCTTGCTGCTCTAACACATGCGTTATCAGGTGTTTGATCAGCATGCCAGATGAGTTCCCAAAAAAATGTCACTGTTGTTCTTTCCTGAGGCATCAATGTTTCCTCAGCCCTTGTTTATCTTTCCACATTGCCCTCGCTTTTTTCCCTCTGCAACTCAGGTTATCAGAGATAACAAAATGGCAGTAATTGGACCAGACTGACAGCTAACAGAAAACTGACACTCTGCGACAGAAGGTTAAAATTTGGGCTGCACAACGTCTCCATTCTCTACAAACACACAGCAATCTGTGACAACTTTATTAAACCATGTTAGACTTACCTTTAGTAATTGGCTTTGCAGTACAATATTTTGCAAACCTTCACAAATACCCTCAGCTTGAGCAAACTTGGGCAGCAGGAGCATCATTGTGCAGTCTCAGTACATATACATTTATCATATGTAAAATCTATTTATTATATGAATCAATCCTGCATCACAAACATACAATCAAACAAACATGGCTGAGCATTAATTGTTGAGTTCTTGTTTTAGCTTTATTCTGTGGCTATATTTTATACCCTTGTGATCAGCCTTGCTATCTACTGTCTAAATAGGCAATTATGCAGCTAATAATTGTAGGTGGTAAGAACATTTCTCTAACATTTTAATAAATACACCAAAATGTTGATGTTGGATCAAGCTTGATGCTATAGGGAAGGTGCTTTAGGTCTGAACAGGTGTAATTTAAAAAACATCACCATCAAAATATTAATACCAGGAAATGTCTTGGTTACTTGCCCGTAACCCTGTTCTCTGAAAAAGTGGGGGAATTAATTATATGCAAATGTAAACAGTCTTTGTTCAAACAGCTATGAAGCAAATCGAGTCTTTAAATATGCCATTAAGAAGGAATATCAGATCTGAAACCAAATCCTGATTATCAAGGAAGCACTATTAACAAAAGGCATAACCCCTGTTGACAACTTCTTGGATAAGTTACAGAGAAGAAAAGGGGACATTGCCTAAGAAGCAAATAAGTCTACCTCTGCTTTGTATCGTTTCCAAATTTGTCTCACCACTTAGAAGTGGAGTTTCCATTCCCTGTCTGTCTGGACAACAAATCTGCTCTCACATTCATATGCCAAGAAACATAAATTGAGAGACAGGAACTTGTCATGTGCCCAAAGCACAATCTGCTGTGCTCAGACAAAATAAACACAGTCTGCCTTGGTGATTTATGTGTTGTACATTCACAGTAGGACAGAGTAGCCCATCAACTGGTGGAGGAAGAATTTTATGGCCAAAAAATACAGCCATCAATTCAAGGAAATTAATGTGCCAGTCAAGATGATGTCCTCTCCAGATCCTTTAAACTGGACCTCCGTTCAGGACTGCACACCAGCCTTTATGGGAAGCATCTGCCGTTAGTATCTTGTGACAACATCATGTGCCTAGAGTAGGAACCATGGTAAGGAACCCAGGTCTGAGCCACATAAGAAGGATACAAGGCCACATAAGTTTAGAAAGTGTGTGCCACCCTGCCCACACTAGATCACAGCAGGTGACACTTATAATACGTATGTATCTTATAATACGTATGTAACTATATACAATGAAAATACATGGGCTGGATAATTCACTAAAGCAGTAAAGTTAAGTAGTGCACCGGTAATAGTGGATGGACATATGATTCTAAGGACAATTTCGGCCGGCCTTTTGCGAGTGTGCAAGTGCACTTATGACACACCCGTAATCAAAGGCGGCAGCACTAGGAGTTGTCACAAGTGGAATTTCTTCCACTGGGGATGCTCCCCTGTTTTTTGAGGAGCTGGATGGGAGATGCTTGAGTTTGTGTCTCGATTTGGCAGATCTTCAAGAATTTGAGGAATTCGCCATAACACCATGAAATACACACAATATATAAACACTATATAAAAATATATAAAACACATACACATAATATACACAGTGCAAATGTCTAAAACATTACACAATGTAAGAGAATGAAAGACAACCGAGAAACAAATAAAACAGTAAGTGGCATGTTTCGTCAGATATGATAACCCATACCCAAAATGAGGCCTCTGCATTTAACCCATCACTGATGAGGAGTGTCATGTAGAACACACTTTGCAAGTCATGAACATACACACAAGGAGCAGTGGACACCTAACACTGCAGCACCCGGGCAGCAACCTACTGATTACAAGCCTAACTCACTAACCAGTAGGCCACACATTGCTATATTTTAGCATCAATCACAACAATTTATGCAAAGCTAAATCTAAGCTACTTGAATGTCAACAGTCTTCCAGGAAGCAAGCCAACAGGGTAGTGGCAAGGAACCAAATCAATGATGTGTAGATGGAGAAAAAAACTTGGGTTTCACATGCATTTATTTAAGTGCAATTGTCTTTGATATGAATATACTGGAACAGCCTATTCGTTCAGAAATTTCTTTCTGTGTCTTACCCTCTTGCTTGAGGGTGTCAATAATGGCCTTCTGGACAGCAGTCAGGTCGGCAGTCTTACCCATGATTGTGGTTTTGAGTAATGAACCAGGCTGGGAGTTTTTAAAATCCTCGGGAATCTTTTGCAGGTGTTTAGAGTTTATTAGTTGATTCAGATGATTAGGTGTTAATCATCTGATGTTAATTATGCTAATTTTTTGAGATAGGAATTTTGGGTTTTCATGAGCTGTATGCCAAAATCATCAATATTAAAACAATAAAAAGGCTTGAACTACTTCAGTTGTGTGTAATGAATCTAAAATATAAGAAAGTCTAATGTTTATCAGTACATTACAGAAAATAATGAACTTTATCACAATATGCTAATTTTCTGAGAAGGACCTGTAGTAACTTATTTGAGAGTGTCAGGACTATAGGTACAGTGAGTTGATGATGAGTGTAGTTATGGATAGTGAGTTGAGTGAACATCTCAGGTTACATATATAACCCTGGTTCCCTGAACGGAACGCCATCAGCTTTTATGCACCCTGATACAGGTGTCTAATCACAAATTGGGGGGAGTGTCATCACAAGCGGGGTGACTTAAATGACCAGGAAACTATAAAACACACATGCATAGTGCAACTCAGGTTAGCTTAGGATCTGAATTAAGCAAGCGCAGGCAGCTGGAACTGAGGTATGGCAGGAGTGTCTCGTTCCCTTCAGGGAACCAGGATTACATACATAACCTGAGACATTCCCTTTCAGGAACTCAAGCTGCGTCAAAATGCTATGGGCAAGAGATGCCCACTATCCATACAAAAGTGACCCCCCTGCCCTCTGTGTTAGATTGCACAAGGTTAGGGCATGAGGACCGAAGAGCCAGGAGTGGCTCGGATATAAAGACCATAGTGCCTAACAAAAGTTAAAGGAGTGGCCCATCCTGCAGCATCACAGATGTCCTGAATTGAGACACCTGCATAAAAGGCCTTAGAGGCTGCCATACCCCGGGTAGAATGTGCCTTGGTTCCCTTAGGAGAGGGGATACCAGAGAACTCATGAGAGATGCATCAGAAATCCAACGACTGAGATTTTGTTTGGTAGCGGAGAGACTGCGCTTCCCAAAGCAGACAAATAATTGGTCAGTCATTCTCCACAGGCAGTTCTGTTGGCTCAAAAGGCGTAGCACAAAAAACTTCAAGAACTACAGACAGGTCCCAAGGAGGGAAGCAAGATCGTACCTGAGGCCTCAGTGCACCTTGGAGAAAAAGTGTACCCCAAGGATGTCTGCCTATATAACATCCACCTAAAGAAGTGTGGTACGCAGAGATAGATGCCACATAAACCTTAAAGGTGGAGTAGGCATCCCTGATTATTAATGTAAGCAACCACAGCTGTACTGTCGGTGCAAACAACACATGGTGTTGTAGCAGGTCTGGGAGAAAATGTCCATTGTGTCCAGTACCATCCCAAAGACCTTGGGCTGGCTTCAACCGGTACAGGACGCAACGGTTGCTAAAGTGCCAAGGCCCCCCTTGTAAGGAACCAAGGTTTCTTCCATATGTCTAAGGCACGTAGAGCCCCCGTGTGACCTTGATCTGATGGAAAGGGTTGCCCCTAAGGGAAAACCCCTTGGTTCTGAGACACCACTGTAAGGGTCTTATATGCAGCATGCTGATTGGAATGATATTAAAAGTGGCTGCCACGAGACCTAGCAATTGTTGAAATTGCTTTACAGTGTAAGACTCGCCTTCTCTCACTCTCTTGACTGTGCTTAGGATCGAGTCTACTCGAGCGAAGTCTGTAATGCCCTGATTCTCTGAGGCGAGAAGGTACTAACTCTATGCCCTCCTTCATTTAGAGAGTCTCTTCTTCTTCCTGCATGATTATAGCCTGAATAAAACTCACCAAAGTGGATTGAATGCCGCTGAAAGCAGGCGGTTTCCAACTGAACTGGATCTTGGACCCTAGTTCTAAAGTATTCAAGACCCATTGTGACACATAAGACAGTGCTTTTCAGGCTGTCAAATTGTCTTTTATGGGTAGTACATTCCCATAAAAGACATGTACTCTAGCACATTAAAGCTCTGTAAAAAATTTCTGCAAAACTTGATCTGATTTGACCCACATTGGTCTCCATAACACATCTGCTGATTTTGGCAAACAATGGAGGGAGACGAGTTTTAAAGCTGCGGTTCCCTGAGGCACCAATGGTGGCAGGTTAACAGTTTGGCCTCCAGAGGGCCATGAGGAGTGGGGGATGTTAGAACCCATTGCCCCCCAGCTAGGGCCACCCTTTGAGGTCCTGACTGAATATAATCTGGATTAGAGCCCTGCAACACCCGTACCCTTAACGGGGGAGAACAGGTTGGGACACTCAATTTTTGTGTCTGCTTGTGTGAGGAGCTCATACATGGCTGATGTTCCCACCTAACAGCATCAAGGGAAAGAGAGCGATGCTTTTTCAGCCAGAGGAACCGCTTGCTTAAGGGGCCTCCTGAAACCTGTTGACGATGGAGTCAACCGCGTCACCAAACAGGCCAGAAGGCACAAGCAGGGCATTCAAAAGAACAGCCCTATCTCTAGCTTAAATATCTGATAAATTAAGCCAGAGGTATCTCTCTGTGGCCACCAGAGCTGCGATGGACTCCTTGGTTTCCTTAGTGGCACGCAGGGAAAGATCAGCGGTTCTATGTATCTCACTCACACCCTCGGGTGTGAGGTCTCCGCCCTCATCTAACTCTTTGAGCAGGTCTACCTGATGCCTGTAACATACCCATAGTGTGGAGGGAGGCACCGGTCTGACCTGCCGTCATGTATCCCCTGCCTACTAACTCAGAAGTAGTTTTCAAAGCTTTTGTATGCAGGGATGGAGCCTTTAAGGATGATGCCTCGCTGGGGGACAGGTAGTTAGCTAGCACCTCTTCCACCCAGGGCAAAGCTTTATAACCACGCTCAGATAGCCCTGCCATTTTACCATAAAGGTTGGAAGCAGGGCTGTATATGCATGTTGAATATGGTTTTCCTCAAGCTCTAGAAACCTCAGAGTGGAGATCTTCAAAAAAGGGGAAGCTCCTAAGTGGAGGTGCAAGCTGACTACGAAGGAAGTGTTCATTAAATAAACTTTTCTGAACACCAGCCAGCTGCTCGGCGGGCCAGCTGATATTGAGCTTAGCTACCACATTAGAAATAACCTCCAAAAACTCCTCATACTTAAAAAGTCTGAACCATTAAAGTGTCTGGGATACATAAAAAGTCTGAACACTCTCTTCCTCCAGTTCTTCTGTGGAGGAGAGGCGTGAAAGAAGAGCCCTCCCCCTGGGGGAAGTAACCGCGATGCAGTCTTCACCGCCCATCTCAATTCCCTCCATTAAATTTATTTGTGAACCCCACAAATGCATCCCCTGCTCTGCCTTGGCAGAAGCGGGACCAGCACTGCGAGGAACACTAACAAAGGCTTCCTCCTCAAAGAGAGCCCTCCGGGAGCAAAGTGTGCACAACAGCAAATGCTCGCAATGCACGCAGTCAGCCCGCTCGCTGGTAGACCTATTATATAGCACAGGCAGGGAGGAACACACAGCCTGAATCACTTGTGTTTCTCCTCTATCACTTTTAGCCTTGGCTTTAGGCATGGTCATTCTTTTTAACACAAAGACAAATTCACACAAGACAAGACTTCTGCAAAGCTAACAATTGACAAGGACAGACAATGTAACCGAGCGCTTCACTGAATGAACAAAGCTAACCAAAGCTGAGCTATACATGTGTGTTTTGTAGTTTCCTGGTCATTTTGTCGCCCCGCCTGTGATGACAGGCCCCCCAATTTGTGATCAGACAGCAGTGTCAGAGTGCATAAAAGCTGATGGCATTCCAATAGCGTTTTGGCGCAGCTCGAGTCCCTGAAAGGGAACGTAAACTACTCTAACCAACCTTTCATAATTCTGTTAATGAATCATTTATCAAACATTTTTAACAAACATTTTTAACAACAATAACATCAAACAATTTTACATTACCAAAGGTGATGTTTTTACCTGAACATTGAGATCTCAATGATGATAATGCTAATCTGTCTCTGTCTCTTGTGTCTCTGTAGGTTGACCTGCTTTCCATTCACTTTGTTTTTCACTGCTCCATATTTCTTATAATATTTTAAAATGTATCTGTATGTGTTTTGTGTTGATTGCTACAGGTTTAGTCCCTATGAATGGTATAATCCCCACCCATGCAACCCAGACTCAGATGTGGTGGAAAACAATTTCACTCTGCTAAATAGTTTCTGGTTCGGAGTTGGAGCTCTCATGCAGCAAGGTAGACGCCTCTGCCTGCCCCTCTTAGCACACATCCCACTCTTTTGCTGGGGGTCTCAACTCTTGTCAGGCCCATTGTGATGCATGGGTGCCTCTGTGCATGTAGATCTGAGCAAATGAGTTGCTGGCTGATGATATGAACAGGTTTGTGAGGGTGTTTTTGGTGAATGTTAGAGGGTTTAGAGTTCATTAGTTGTGCATAATAAACATTACCATAGCCATCACTCTATTTACTTCTCAAAGTTTCGAGCAGGTAAGTCCAATTTCTGTGCCATAGTTAACAAGAACCATTTGCAGAATGACACAGAAAGACAAATACCTAGTCCTGTGTCATTCATAATTATTAACCCTACCAAATCCTGATGCCACATCTTATCTGCAGCATGCAGATGACAGAGACATCTGAGAGAGGCTTTGAGCATGATTCAAGGTGATTGAAATGGAGTTTATTTCTTTTTTATTCAAGCAATAAAAAAGACAAACAAAGAAGAGTTTAAAAAACACAAAATAAAGATTTGACAATAAAAATCGACTGTGTTCTCATTTTCTTTCATTTCAAATCTAAAACTTCTGCTTTCGAGTCAAAACGTATTGCTTGAGAATCGTAAAGGTTTTCTTTTGCTTATGAATCCAAGAGTTGTGCTTGCAAGTCAAAAAGTTTTGCTTGCGAATCCACGAGTTTTGCTTGCGAGTCAAAAAGTTTTGCTTGCGAGTCAAAACGCTTGCTTTCGAGATCAACTGAACTGATAGGCGGGGATCTACATGAGTAGAGTTCATGAAGTCATTTAAAATTCAGGACAGCAAGGTCATAAATTGTATTGTAATGATTTTTAATATTCTTAGTGTCAGTAGTTTTAACCTAGATCTTGTTGTTAGAGGGCTTCACATACTTTCCATTTGGTACAAAAATGATGAAAATACGTTCAGAAAAGAGCAAACTAGACCGCTAGTATATTAAATAAAAGTACATATACACCTTTAACAACAAGATGAGGCGGGAGGACCAGGCACCACCCACACTGTCAATCTGAAGCAAGCTAACAGTAAAAATCCACCCCTTCTGCTCATGTAGATCCCCCACCTATCAGTTCAGTCGATCTCGCAAGCAAGCATTTTGGATTCGCAAGCAAACTTTTTGACTTGCAAGCAAAACTCTTGGATTCGCAAGGAATACTTTTTGATTTGCATGCAAAACATTTTGACTCGCAAGAAAACCGTTGATTCACAAGCAATCTTGCAAAAAAAGCAATTTTGACTCTAAAGCAGAAGTTTTATATTTGAAACGAAAGAAAATGAGAACACAGTTGATTTTTATTCTCAAATCTTGATTTTCTGTTTTTTTTCTGTTTTTATTTTTGTTTGTCTTTATTTTTCTTTGCTTGAATAAAAAAGAAACAAAAAACTCCATAGATTGAGGGACAATGTAACACAACTTGCATGCCTGGTCACATACAACTTGCAGCTGGACTGCGTTCAAATGTAATATTAGCCTTGGCACAATTTATAAAAATATTTAGTAATTATTTTAAAATATTGAAGTTTACACTTCAAGAGTTTGAAATGACATAAAAACCTATAAAAATATAAATATATATTATAAAAAAATCTTATTTAAAAGCCATTCCACTAGATATTTACAAGTAGGAAGTGTAACTTTAATAAGCTGCCAGGGGACTGTAATTAGCTGGTTAAGGTATGTTAGGGTTAGATCTATCTCTGTCTACCCTGCAGGAAAACAGATCTTAAGGGACTATTTAGTTTTAGAACTATTATTTGGTAATAGCTAACCTGCAAGTTTGGAAGAGAAGATGTGGCATTGGGCTAAAGGAATAGGTTTTGTGTTTCATGTGTGTGCATGTCTCCATGATGTGTAAGTATCACTATGATGTAGAGAGGCTCCCCTGCCTATGGCTTGTCAGCCCCCAGAGAACTGTGGGATGGCATGCTTGGACATGACGTTACCTTGGGTACATGACAGTTAGCCCCAACTGTAGCATCGGGAAGTTTGATTGTTAGTGTGATAAGGTCACATTAAAAATAAAAAATATTAAACAAATGGCCTCGCTGTCTCTTCAGATCTTTGCCTTAGACAGCATTTTGTTTACAATGGATTTTTCTTCTTACTGGGGGTAGCTGTAAGCTCTTATGTATCTTTGACTCATGGTACAATAATACCCATAGTCATGTGTACAGGTGGAGTGTGTAATTTATGGGACATCAGAAAACTAAAGAAATGCAAGTAGTTCTGTCCTAAGCTATGCCAATTGTTAAGCCTGAGGTTGTCAAAATGTGGCAAGGACAGGAAAAAAAATAAAAATTGATTGATTTTCCTTCTTGTAGCTTTTCATTCTTGTAGCTCAATTTATATATCCCATCTTTTGACATATCACTAGGGCATTACAAGTACAGGTTATTATTGTGCTCCTGTACTTGGGCGTCTCTTTTTTTTACCTAGTTAGTGCTCCTTTGATTAATTTCTTCTGATTAATTTCTTAAGACAATGCTGACATCTTATTTAAGGAATGACAAAAAAGTATACTTAGGTTTTAACATTAAATATGTAGTCAATTGATTTTTTTCACAACCTGAATGGATTAAAAAGTGTAAACTTGGAGATTCTCAAAATTCTCCAAACACAGACATGAAATCAAAGCTTCATCAACTGGGTATTCTCAACCCATTAGAACATCAGTGTTCCTGTAGCTCAACTGATACAGCACGACATTAGCAACACAAAGGTTGTGGGTTTGATTCCCAGGGGACACAAATACACATACCTGTACACATACAGGGTGTATAACATGAACATTCTTTACATCATCTTGCATAAAGCTGTCTGCCAAATGCAAACAAAAACTTTAGGAGCAGATCACACCTCCTTGCATGAAGACCACAGCTTCTGTCCTGAACGCTGTCTCTGCTCCTCTCCACTAGGATCTGAGCTCATGCCCAAAGCCCTTTCCACCAGGATAGTAGGAGGCATTTGGTGGTTTTTTACCCTAATCATCATCTCCTCCTATACGGCCAACCTAGCTGCCTTTCTCACAGTGGAGCGAATGGAATCTCCAATTGATTCCGCAGATGATTTGGCAAAACAGACAAAGATTGACTATGGCATGATGGAAGATGGTGCCACAATGACATTTTTTAAGGTAAGTTGGGTGTCTTTTCAACATGTAACAAAATTTATTATAGCCTTTTAATTGAATAATCAGGAATATCAAAGACTGGCTACATTCAAAAGATGTATAATTAATTGTAATTGTTAGAATTTTTAATAGGGGTTCAAGCATGAAGTGCTAAATCCCTATTGTAATTGTTAGGATTATTATTATTATTCTGCCCTAATACTAATCGTGCAGACCAAACTGTAGGTGCTAGAGACTTCAAACTTGGCCAGATGGTAGTCCTCAATTTGGGCAGAACCTCACAAGAGATGAGCCCAATTGGCCAATAGGGGGCGCTACAGCAATCAAAATGCGAAATGGCTCATAACTCATAGACCGTTTGTCCAAGACTCAAGTGTCTTATATCAAATGCAAATGCAAAGTTTTGCAAATTTTTCCGCTATTTTGAATTTTGCCAAAAACATACTTTAGCAAACTAGTCATAGGTTTTTCGCCTGATTGTAACCAAACCAGTGCAGAAATGTTCTATAGGGAGTGAATTTTAATAATTATCAAAAAAAAGTTACAATTTTGATTCACGGTCGCTAAGGGGCGCCGAAATATACAATATGGGCGTAGCCACTTTTACTAAAATGGCTGTCAAGTGAGAACTAAATGAGATATCTTTACCACACTCGGTACACTTATGTATCGGTTTATTCTTTGGTCACCATAAACAAATTGCGACGATTGGACACTAGGTGGCGTTATTACTTGAAAAAAACATGAAAATTGTATCTACATGACTGGTTGTCTGATTGACTTGAGATTTGGCAGGCAGCATCTTGGTGCATGACAGTCTATGAGCACATTGGCATGTCTTAAAAAACATGGCCGCCATTGGCCAATGAAGTTTGAGCACCTATTAGACAAGGTTAACAGAGTCTGATCAGAACGAAACTCGGTGGACATGTTCGACTAATGGTCCTAGAGTTCTGTAAGAAATTTGAAAGAAATCGGCCCCTAGTTGGTGCTAACGAGCATTATGCCTTTGTAATCACGTGGTGTTTCACACATCTACACAATTTGCATATTGTTTGATAGATGTCCTCATGCTTAACAACTTTGACTCAAGACGTCAATCAAATCATTTATTAAATGTTCATGATTTTGTGAAAAACCTACTTTTACAAACTAGTCCTAGGTTTTTCACCCATCAATAATTATAAAAAAATTTAACTTTACTCTTTTGAAAGCTATAACAGGTTAATTTTCTAAATGGGCGTGGCAAAATAATCTCTAAGATAATAAATCTTAAACAAAACAAACTTAATGACGTTCAGCCAGCAAATGCAGCATATGACTCTACATAAGCATGCCAACTTTTATGGAGATCGGACAATAGGTGGCACTATAACTGTCAAAAAACCTTTAAAAACACGTTTCCTATAGTGGACTGCCGAAAGAACCAGATCATTCATATACTACATTTTCTGTCATATAATAATAAATATTTTTGTCATTTCAATTTTGTTGGCTTGAACCCCGGTAATCGCTGCTTGCAGCTATACAGTTCCTTTTCAGAAAA
>JBAJNP010010048.1:0-17072 GCA_036877545.1 Yasuhikotakia modesta | reverse complement strand
TTGCTGATTTTTTTGTCCTGTCTTTCCTATAGGAATCGATTCCCCGAGGCAGATTGATGTTGAAGACATCACAGACCATTCAGCTGTCATTTCCTGGTCCCGACCAGATGCAGAGGTGGACGGGTTTAGGGTTTTCTACGGACCGAGCTCAGACCCATCAGTGCGACGGGACATTGACCTGCCCGTCACAAACACTCAGTACAGCCTGGAAGACATGAATCCTGACACAGAGTACACAGTGTCTGTCAGTTCCACCAGAGGAGACGAGACCAGCAAGCCCATTTCTGAGAGCTTCAGCACAGGTAGCGGTGCTACAGAACCCTCAGTGTTCTCTACACTCCACAACACCTGATTGTGCTGTGAGCTGATTCTGGTCTCAGCTGAAGGCATGTTTTCTGATGCTGTGTCTGTGTGTTCAGGGCTGGATGCTCCTCGGGACCTCCGCCCTGTAGATCAGACGGACAAGAGCGTCACGCTGGAATGGAAAAATAGCCGTTCATCCATCCATGGCTATCGGATGAAGTACAGCCCCATGGCAGGAGGCACTCACGGTGAAGAAATGCGTTCTGCAGGAGCAGAAGACACAACAAGGGCCACAATAACTGGTAAACGCTGAACACAAGCTTATTGCTGCTTATTGTTACGGTATTCTTTAAAACTTACATTGTAGAAGACATTTTAAAATAGAAATGCGCTTCATTCATTTGTTAACAGGCAGTTTTTCACATACAGACACTACAAGGAAACAAGACACTAAAACAAATACAATTCTATTCACACACACAGTTCAGCGCAGAACAAAGCTGTTGTGCTGTGGACTGAGTGATCCTGAATGAGTGAGATTGTGTGTGGCAGGTTTGAAGCCTGGCACAGAGTACAGAGTCAGTGTCTCAGCCGTGAAGAATGAAGCAGAAAGTGAAGCAGCCACAACTAACATACTGACAGGTGAGATTCTCAGCCTAATACACATCAGGATTTCCCACATTGTTTGCATTATTCACCAATAACAAAAATACATCTAATTGTACTTTATAAATAAAATGTCTGTTGCAAGTGTAACTCTGTGACTGTGTATGATAATTCTGTGACTCTGTGTGGTAACTCTGTGACTCTGTATGGTAACTCTGTGACTTTGTATGGTAACTGTGACTCTGTATGGTAACTCTGTGACTGTGTGGTAACTCTGTGGCTCTGTGTGGTAACTCTGTGGCTCTGTGTGGTAACTCTGTGTGGTAACTCTGTGGCTCTGTGTGGTAACTCTGTGACTCTGTATGGTAACTCTGTCACTGTGAACCTGTGATCCACACACGCAGATTTGGATCCCCCGCGTGATCTAGCAGTACGAGCCTTGACTGAAACCACCCTGGAGCTCATCTGGAAGAGACCCAGAGCCAAGATCTCCAACTACAGGTTAACATTTTTCTCTCCTGACACTCAGCATGAGGAGATGGAGTTACCAGCAGCTACAACCACGTACACCCTGAACAATCTGATTCCCGGCGTGCAGTACACTGTTACACTGCTGGCAGAACGTGGCAGGAGAAGCAGCAGCCCGGCAACCGTTACTGCGTCCACAGGTGAGCACTTCTGTCTCCTGATGTTGAGATTTGCACCCCTGTTCAGATGATGTGATGGGTGTAAAATGTGTGACCTTTATGGAATATCTAGTAAGCAAAGAAGTTACAGGTTTATTGTGTGTGTGTCTATATCTATATAAATGTCCTTGAAAGCTCTTATACATAATGGTTCTTGTTAATTGCTGATTTTTTCCCTAAAAAAACAAACAGAAAAATCTGAATTCTTCAGATCAGTTACATATGTACTTTTCCTCAGGTTTTAATTCTGCAGCTAATGGCTTGTTAACTGCACAGACATAAATCTGGATCTGCAGGACAAGCAGAAGTAACTTTACAATAAAACTTTAATCAATGTCATGCTAACCTCTTGTTTTCACTGGTAAATACCTCTAGTTCTGTCCTCTGTTTAATCTTTGACTTTAAATGCTTTGAATGGGCATTTTTTCAGCACCAAAATCTACCTCCTGATGTTGTTGCTTTGACTGTCAAAATAATGTTGCCAACCCTCCTGACAGAGGTTTAATCCATTCCCATCAACTCTAGCCAGCAAGATGCTAAAATCTTTAACAGAAGATTTAAAAACCAAGAGACTCAAATTTCCTTGATGTGAGCAGAAAAACTCTGAAGCTGTGTTGGTCAGTCTTTGATAGCTGATCGTTGAGATGAACTCGGTGTGAAATAAGTCAATAAACGGCTTTATAGCAGCGTCTGCAGAAATCAGACCCCAGACATGAGATTCATTATATGGGAAATCGGAGGGTGAGAAATTTCAGCCAGTGAAGGTTCATGTCAAGATGGGTACATCATTTCAAAAACCCAGTGCCTTTCTACCAACATTTACAGAATATCTGATGTCTTTCAAGTGATTAACTCTGCAGTTCTGTGAGTGTTGAATGTTTTTCCTGCATGTTTAATTGAGCCAGTGTTTGACAGTTTCTGCTGATAATATAATACCAATTCATTTCTGTTTTCAGTGTGAACAAATGGCTCATTGATGGAAACGTTACCCCATGAAGCTTTTTGTATTTGATAAATGACTCCATTGATCCTGTGCCACAAAACACCTGCAGGCTTGTTTTTTATTTTCCACAAATGTGTCACAAACATTCACAGAATTATTGACTTTTTTAACATATGAATCTTTTTTTATCTGAATATTATTTCTCTAGATAAGTTAACTAGTTTATTTTGCCCCATCTGCTGGCTTTTGTGAATTCTCTTTTGTCACATTTTTGCCAAAGGCTCTGGCGTGCCATTGTGTAAAAATGATTTTCTTCAACATTAACATTTGTGATTTCTTTGTCTGTCAGAGGAAGAGCTGCCCTACAGTGGGAGTCTGAGTGTGTCCGATGTATCCTGGGATAGCTTTAATGTGTCCTGGACCATTGAGGAGGGCCTTGACTTTGAGAGTTTTGTGATTGAAGTGGCAAATTCAGCAGGTGGCCCAGAAACGCAGAAGCTTTCAGTATCTGGCGATGCTCGTAGTTTGTGGATGTCAGGGCTCAGATCCAACACGTCCTATGTGATTGCATTATATGGCATAAAGCAGGGCTCAGTTCTGGGGCCACTCTACACTGAAGCAGCCACAGGTACCATTCTTTACTGGATATGAAGAATCTTTCATTTACTGTGTCTTAATCTTTTCTCACTTTCTGAGCTTCTTAATTCGGGTTTGAACTGTGGTGTCAAGCAGGTGCTGCTGTGCTCTGAATGTTGTTTTTATTCCACTCTTTGAGCATTCAGGGTGCATGAGGCACACTTAATGTTGTTGTTGTTGCGTTGTATTTCACAATTATTGACTCCAACAAGTACTTTTAAAACCTAACTGATGATCAACTCTCCTGTTCTAGCCACTGTGTCAGTCCTGATTGTTATGCGTCGTATTAGAATCTATAAATGATGAGCATTTATAGCTGTGTTGAGCTTTTGTAGCTATGTCGAGCATTTGTAGCTATGTCGAGCATTTGTAGCTGTGTTGAGCGTTTGTGGCTGTGTTGAGCGTTTGTGGCTGTGTTGAGCGTTTGTGGCTGTGTTGAGCGTTTAATGATGAGTTTGGTGTAGCTGCAGTGCATGCCGCCCCATCTGACTGATTCTCAGCATTATGATCTGCAGTGATTGCAACATGTTTCATCATGTAAATTTCATTCTCTTCCTCATTTCATACTTCCCATTTAATAGCTTTGCTTGTGAAACTTCTACACAACAAAACTACTTCTTTAACATATTCTTCTGTAAGAACTAATCTAATCATATACAAACTGTGCTGGAACGCAAAGTTCTCATTGTGGCTCAGAATCGTTTAGGCTGGTCTCAGTGGTAAACCTGCATATCCATGCAAACACATCAACATGTTTCATTTTATTTCTATGAAATGTTTTATTGCTGTTCAAACAGCCCAAAAGAGTTGAGCAAACTCATTCAGTACAGACCAATAAAGCAATACCTGATGACTCCTCTGTCAACTAACACAAGCAATGGTTTTCAAACGTCTTGCATAGCAAATGGGTGGAGACTGAAGTCTGTCTCAAACTCTGTTCAAACTCATAGAAAGCAAAAAAGATCCATTTTTCTTATCAATCAGGGGCTGAAGCAGAGATAGAGCACATCTCAGTGTCAGATGTGAACATGTCTTTGATCGATTTGTGCTCAGAGTTAGAGACATAAGAAAACTGTCTCACCCTCAAGAGTTCACTGGCGATGAAAGAAGCAAAGTTTTATCACAGATTTTGGGGGGAACTGTGTATGAAATTGAGATTTATGGTGTCCCAATGGAGCATCGCTCTCAACCAGTTACTGCTGTAGCAAGAACAGGTACTGATAAATAAATAAAACTCACGACCTGCAATATTTCTGGATCTGAAGTATAAACTTTAACAACTAAACACTCATGATTTGAAATGCATCCCCAGCGATATGTTTCAATCCTGGGTTAAGGTCAACATGAAACACTGTTCAAAACTAATTACACTTCAGCAATGTGTCATTTCTAAAGAATAACCAGAATAAAACAAAAGCCTTTATTCCTCAGAATCGGATTGGATCAGAAAAAGCACAAGATGAATTCGTCATTACATTTGACAGCAAATTGCAAAGAGTGTTTTTGTTTTAGGAAAGTTGTTTTGGATTTCATGTTGACTGTGACCTCGCATGCTGCCAAACTCACGAAACATTCTGAGTTTAAATGTGGAATTTTGCTGATTTCAGTTTGACTTCTGAACTATCAAGATGCATTGTTCTGTACGGATGTTCTTGGGGAACATGAGTTTAGTTGTTCCGTTTGTCAGCATGCGTTGAGAACTAATGACTGATTCTATGTCCGTTTATACCAGCGCTCTCTACACAATAACCTGCATTGTTTTGTATTGTATCGCTCCAGGTCACATTTGCAGAATGTAGCTGAATGACTTTGGCATGGTCGTTCTTTTAAAAATAAAAGCACTTGAATTTTGTGGATGTTCCTGGATTAATAAACAGACTTACAGTATTAGAACCAATGAATCTTCTCTTTAGCCCTTCATCTTTGCACCAGGAAAAGGCCTCCTCCTCTTCCTCCTGTATCTTTGCACCTACTTCATTCTTTTTTTCTCTGCATTGCAATGACTGTTGACTGATGATTTTGCAACCTAATCACCAAGAGGTTCCTGGTACCTCTAATGTTTCTTTTGTGTTTCTTTGACCTACATCTGCCCTGCTTTCCATCAGGTCTTGGAGCTCCAGAAGATCTTCAGTTCTCTGAAGTAAAGGACACATCAGCTGTGGTTTCCTGGACTGTACCTTATGCCCAGCTCGATTCTTACAGAATCACTTACATCCCAGTGCAAGGAGGTGAGTGCAGCCCTCCCTCCAGTGACTGTAAAATTGGGTTCCGACTATAGTTTTGTCATAATGCTTAAATGTGCATCAGGTACTCCAGTGAGACAGACAGTGGACAGGACGCAGTCTCGGGTTCGCCTGATGAATCTGAGCCCTGGAGAGATGTATCAGGTCTCAGTTATTGCAATCAAAGGTCTAGAGGAGAGTAAACCAGTGACAGACACTTTTACAACAGGTGAGCCTGGCAGGACCTGTCATGTCAGACTTCTGAGGTATTTAGTGCTGTTAAAGGCAAACGCAGCAACACTGTAGCAACCATACGGCAATGTTATCATTCACCCAGAACACAAACATTGCGAATTATCCTCAGAGAATGTACAAATCTAGTTACACCAACAAATCAAATCTGTCTATAATAGATTTTGCTTATGACTAACAATATAATATTAATTAAATGGCGTTTCTCACGCCCAGCTCTAGATGCACCACGCAGCCTGACTGCCGTCAATGTGACTGACACGAAGGTGCTGTTGCTATGGCAACCTGCAGTCGCGACTGTGGATGGTTATGTCATCACATACAGTGCAGACACGGGTGAGACTGTCTGTCTGTTGTTTTACTGTGTTTGTCACTTGAGTGGTTCAGCTGATGACATGTTGTGTTTTCTCTGAAGTGGCCCCGGTGTCAGAGCAGGTGTCTGGAAACACAGTGAAACATGAGCTGAGCGCTCTGGCTCCAGCTACATCATATACAGCCAGTGTTTATGCCATAATCAACAAACAGAACAGTTCCCCAGCAACCACACACTTCACAACAGGTGTGTTCCATCCTACATGAGCAGTTAAGAAATATTTCTGGTGTTGTAGCGCTCCCTTTTGGTTAAAAGTGATTTAAACACACTTATAGTGTCTTGTCTGTGCTACTGAGTGCTGTACTGTATATTGTACTCTATGCTATATATGTATTTTGTACTGTATACTGTGTTGTATGTGGTTTAGATGTGGACGCTCCTTGTGACCTGCTTGCCAGTAACATTCAGACAGACAGTGTACAGCTGACCTGGAAGCCGCCGCGAGCCGCCATTACAGGATACATACTGACCTATCAGTCATCTAACAGGACTGTCTGGGTGAGAGAGGGATATATATATAACATAAGAGAACTTTGCCCTCACTAGCACATCACTAATGGAGTGTGTGTGTTGAAACAGGAAGTGAGTCTGGAGCCATCAGCTACATCACACAGCCTGTCTCATCTCAGACCTTCAACTGAACACACAATCAGACTGCAGGCTGTTACTGATGGCCAGAAGAGCAACAAGATCTCCACTGTCTTTACAACTGGTCAGTTCATACACACACACACACACACACACACACGATTGTTGTTTTTCACACAGACTTTGAGGCTAATGTCAAGTCTGCTACCACATATTTTGCGTGTAGCTGAAACACTGTACAGGAATCCAAAGGACTGTTCACAGACTCTTCTGAACGGGGAGTCGTCCTCTGGTCCGTACACCATTTATATCAACGGAGATGAAAAACAGCCACTCCAAACTTACTGTGACATGAGCACTGATGGAGGAGGCTGGATGGTGAGTCTTAATGGACCTTCTGAGCAGAGAAGTAAAATTAGTAAACATTCTAGTTTAAGTTAGTTTAGGTTATAAACTTTGCTTTACATACTGTAACTGATTGGTTGTGGATTTTGCATTTTGTCCTTTGTAGGAAATGTAATATGTAACTTTTTAACAAGTCTTAGTTTTCATCAGGTCTTTCTCAGACGTCAAAGTGGCAGGATGGATTTCTACAGGAACTGGAGGAACTACTCAGCAGGGTTTGGTGACATCAGCGATGAGTTCTGGTTAGGTGGGGCTCTGTTTTTATCATCAGACCACTGACCTCTCTGTTGGAGAGTTAACCAGCACAAATGCTGCGTCTTCATCTTCCAGGGCTTTCAAATCTTCACAGAATCACTGCAAGCGGTCAGTATGAGCTGCGCGTGGACCTGAAGGACGGGCAGGAGACAGCATCTGCTCACTACGACAGGTTCTATGTCGGAGAGGCTCGTTCCCGATACAAGCTCCAGATTGGTGCATACAGTGGAACCGCAGGTGAGTGAATAAAAATCATTTAAATATTTAGAACCAGTGATTGGAAAGGTGACGGTTTCTGTCGTTTTCCCCTCAGGTGACTCACTGTCGTACCATCAGAACAGACCGTTCTCCACCTATGATAACGATAATGACATCGCTGTCACCAACTGCGCCCTCTCATACAAGGGCGCGTTCTGGTATAAGAACTGCCATCGTGTGAATCTGATGGGAAGATATGGAGACAACAGTCACAGCAGAGTAAGACCCTGTCATGTTCTCCAATTCACACATATGCCAGCTTACTTAAGCAACTATTTGTGGCTTGATTTCCTGTAAAGTGTAAATGTCAAGTACAATATACAGTACAGCACTCAGTAGCACAGACAAGACACTATAAGTGGGTTTAAATCTCTTTTAACCAAAAGGGAGCGCTACTCATGTAGGATGGAACACACCTCTTTCATTTACATTGGCTTAACCAATGGTGAACCGTCCTGCATCTTTGACACCCAGTTTAAGTTTTCAATGAAAAAGGTGTGTTTGAATTCACAGGGCATCAACTGGTTCCACTGGAAAGGTCACGAGCATTCCATTCCCTTTGCAGAGATGAAGATCCGGCCAGCAAATTTTAGTAACTTGGAAGGCAGACGGAAAAGATCATAGACAAAAAACAGGCCATCCCTCACCATAGAAACATCTGCACCAAAGTGTTTCGTCTTTGATATATTACAATGCACTCAGTTACAGGTGGAATGTTTTGCATAAACATTGTTTAAAGGGGCACATGAAGTTAGTTTCGTGGTTCAGTGTAATTTCAATTGAAAAGTGACACTTTTAAGTTAAAAATGTCTTGAGAAACTATAAAAATAGTATAAAATCTGTGAATCTATGAAACTCCAATTTAGTCATTAATAGAAGTTTGTTGCTTGAACAGGGAGGAAGTGTCTGTGAGATCAGTGATGTCATTTCCCTTCAGCTCTGCAGCCAATCATCACCCCCTCTGGTTTGACATAGACATGGTGTTTATTTGATATAATAGCCATGATGGAGATATGGATGGACTGATACTTTTTTGATTTTTTTAGTTGTGGTTTCCCCTCCAGATTAAAAAACATATTATCTGTAATCAAAAGCAACATTTATGTAAATGCTCATTTTATTTCTACTCCATTCCAATTGTTAGTTTTAAATGAACATTTTTTATCTTATGTTGTCAACTTCCCAGTTTAACTATAAAAATGTTGAAACATTTTTAAAAAGTAATTATTGAAACTACAATAAAATACTTTTGTTAATAATCCTACATTTTTTACATGTGTTTTCTGAGACAGTCATTGTATGAATGTAATATTTTTCCTTTTTATCTCATCTCTGAGTGTCTGAGCAAAGTATGAATTCTGAGAAGGTAAAGCATAGATCAGTCATAGCTGGAGTTTGTGGAAAGTTATTTTTATATCAACTTTTGTGTCTCACATAGAAACATACCATACATAAAATCAGAAAGGAAAAGGTTTAGAATAAGACAAACAATGAAAAGTTGAGTGAGCGTCAAGCATCACGCTGACATTCATAACAGTGTCTGGTTTTGGTAAATAGAACAATCACATTCACAACAGTTTCCCTGTTAACCTGCAGAGACAAAAGCTCACTGCTAAATGCCACAAGTTACCGTAAATCGCTGCCTTAGTTTCATGTTTTACAAATATAGGGACTATATATATCACAAATGATATATATATATATATCTATATATATATATATAATCATTTGATATGTAATATAATTGAAAATTAGCTAACAGTTTAATTTGGCACAAATCACATGATCCAAATTGGGAAAAAGTACAGCAGTTTAAAAACGTTACACATTTTGCAGTTTACATACATTCAATCAGTTTTCCTCAAAAGACAAATTACCCTAAAACTCCAAACGCATAATCAGCAACACTTCATCGTTCATATTTGTTCACATTATACTAATGTCAGAAGTACTGGATATAATGTCTATGTGTGCTATACATTGTTTGTATGAATTTGTTTGTTTGTTCCTTTTGATAAATGCCTTAAACTTAAACAGTATCGCACTTTCAGATTAATATATGGCAATGCATGTACAGACAGATTTCTGACAATTGACTAGAAGATTTGGGTTTTAAACCATCAAGACTGCACATTTCCAGTTATATAAATAATATGCATTAAATAAAATAGAAGTAAACTGTACATACGTTACTGTATAAAGACCCCTTCAAGAGCGTATCCTTATATATAAAGATTGGTTTCTAGGTTTAGATGGTATAAATTCAGGAATAGGAGCAGATTAAGGTTTAGAATAGTACACATTATGTTTATATTTTCTTGTTATATTTGTGATGTATGTAAGCAGTCACTGGGTGACTGACACTGGATGACGTTTATCCTGTTGGGTTTGACGCCTCAGAAAAGTTTCAACAGTTGTCATAACTGGTTTAAAATCAACAGATTCTGATGATGAATTCTTTCTCCAAGCCAGATATAAAAGAGAACTGTATAACAAAAGCTTGGTCCAGTGTAAACATTTCAAGAGCTCAAATGTAAGCTACATTTATTACAAAATACAGAAACTGTCTCATAAGTTAAATGACAGTGTGAACAAATTAAAAGGACTAAAATATAACCTTTGTGAAACCAGCAAACACTACAAACTCAGGCATTGATGCATTATGTAAACTGTAGAAATATTCTTATATATACAAAAGACCTGTCATTGCTTCTTATAAATATACAAAATGTAAAGTGTTGTATTAAATGTGCACAAGACTCCCGCTTGGCTGTTCTAACAGAATCATATTACAGACACAAGTTTTTAACCTCAAACTATCTTCCACAGATGTGTTCAAACGGCAGGAAAAGAAAAGCAACAATCATTAGTCTCACAACATTTAAAACTGTGGTACAGGGATTTTCCACTTCATGCGTTCAGAAAGAAACACTGAACAGAAACTCACAGAATCTTAGGACTTATTTGTAACTGATTTTGGGAAGAATTAATAAGAAAAGATAAATAATTTTTTTATTGGTTGCTGAAAACCTCATCAAATTGGTCTAAATATTGGATAAACAATCACACACAGGTGGAGCACATGTAACACTTTAGAAATAAGCTTTTCTAGTTATACAAAATCTGAGTGGTTTTCTGTGGCCATGTTCTGCACTGACTTCTTGATTACAGCTAGAAATGTGACATTTTCTGAAGAACATACACTTCAAACGGTGTGATCTCCGTTCACACTGTAGACCTGGAGCAGACTTCACATTCAGTTCCAGTGTTTGATGAATCTTTTCCTACAGACTGATCCCTTCTGTATCTATGCAGCCATAGATATGTTACGCAACTTCACTAGCAGGTCTGCAACATTTCGTGACAGCTTAACTCATGCAGGAAATGCATCCAAACAGACAGTATGGAATAAATGTCCTGCTGGAGTAAAGCAGCCGAGACGCTCACGGTTGGCAGCGTCCAACCATCATGCCACCAGCGTGCCCAGATCTTGAACAGGAGCAGAGAGCTAAAGGCCGGTGAGGTCCACAATGGCTTTGATGAAGATGGTGTCGTCACGTATGTAGGAGTTCTTGCCCTCCAGCTTGGACAGCGGGCAGAAGAGGGGGCAGCCGCTGGCGATGTTCATCTCACTCACAGGCCTCTGGAAGGAAGAGGAAGTGATGTCAGGCCGAAAGGCGTCGATGATGTGCTCTCTGTTACTCTGGTCCAGCAGCATCAGCGTTACCTGGAGGTAAGAAAGAACATTTCCTTGATCTTCTGACAGCTAACCTCAAAGCTGATTGGTCACAATACTTTTGCTACTAAGATGACAATGAAAAGGCATATCTGATGTATTTATATACCAATCAGAATATTCAGCAAGAAATAACATGTAAATACAGTGTAAGGTGTTTTAAACCTGTTTTCCATTTTAAATGGAACCCAGCACTCCTGTACACAATATGATCACAGTAAAATGTATATTTTTGTCTGAATGTATTTACAAAAATGTCTCTTGTCTATTTTTGTCTAAACTACGGATGCCTAAATGTGATTGAAATTTAAAATGCAAGATGATTATAATTTGTAATTCCTTTCATTAAAAAGTGTTGATTGTAAATTTGTCATGTAACTGTGTCTGATGTAAAAATGCAGTGAAGCACCTTCTGGTTAAAGGGCCATTTGAGCAGCGCATCGCTCATTCCCCTCATGACCACAAAGAAGAGAGACAGATGAGACCCACGGCCTGTTCCGTCTCCGTTCAGGTAGATGCGCAGACACATCTTATAGCCGTATTTACTGGTGTAGAATGCTGAGCAACAGAGAACGTTAGCAAAACTCACTCTAGCTGTTACTATTACAGGATATTTTTCTAGTTCAAAATGTTGTAAAAGCATTTGCAGAGTAAAAACTATTTGCAGAGATTTACTGAAAATAAGCCTTTGACAACTCATGGAAACAAGGATGTTTAGATATTTTGACAGAAAAAATGATAATTACAGTCATTAACAGAATTACAAATCTTGGTTTCTTTACCAGGTGAGAACATGGCAGGGGCTCGGCCAGCCACCGCATCTTGTCTCTTCTTGGTGAAATCTGAAATCCTCCAGATGAAGACGCCGTCAAAGGTGGAGGCAGACATTTCTCGTAACCTCCCCTCCATCTCAGCCACACTCAGATCTTTCACCCCCACCTGCCTCTCCAGCAGACGCACCTGCGCCAGCCAGAGGAACACCATCACGATGTCACTCTGTTGCCATCTATGTTTAAAACATAACCTTACAAGTTCCTTTCATTATTATTCCAAAAGATTAATTACAGTAATTAATTGGAGGCTAAAATGATAAATCATTGTTATAGGCTCAGGAAATTTAGATGTACTCTAGTAATCTCAGTACAGCACAACGCACCTTGCTACTAAGAGCCTCAATTTTGTCCTGGTCCAACCGGTGTTGCCGGTTACTGGCTTCCATGGTGGTGGCGAAGCGCTCCACCTCTCGATTCAGCACACATACCACGTCTTCAAACGCCCCCGCCTTCACCTCCAGCTCCTGACACCGCCGGCCCAGTTCTGACACCTTGGTCTTCTCGCTGTGGAGCTGGAGCTCCAGGGCCGCACCCACCGAGCTGGGCAGAGGGGTGAAGGAGGTGGGCAACGGAGGAGGAGGCTGTGCTCCAGAAGACACAGAAGAGGACGAGGCGGAGGGTGAGGAGGAGGGGACCCCCTGCACGGGAGGTCCGGTTGGGCCCGGGATGGCACTCAGGCCCCTGACTCTGGCTTCCAGGTCTCTGAGAGCCTGGTGCAGCTCGTGGGCTTTGTGCCCGGCCAGCTCCAGGTTCTGAGGCTGCAGGCCCTCCAGACTGACCTTCATGCTCATGATGTAGTGCAGCAGAAGGTTGAGATGTTCATGAGCGCAGGAGCGCTCGTGCTCGTGGATCTTCTCCTTCTCCACCTATGCAGAAGATAAACTCTGTCACATACTTTACATCATCAAGTTACCTGAATAATAAGCCCTTGTGTGTAAATAATAAGCCCAGGTGTGTAAACACAAACACTACTGATATCTGACATTAGCACTCAGACAAAAAAATGTTTAAATATTTGCTAGATGTCTTGTGTGTGTCTGTTAAAAGACATTGTGTGCGTCACACAGTCCTGAGTGTAAATGGGCATAAAACCAGGTCGATCGGACGAATGCACCAAAGACACGCAGCCAGAAAGGGGGTGTGTCTGTCAGCTGTTAGTCTTTGTCGGTTTCATAGTTTTTGAACTATTTTGAGGGGAGAGATTGGTGTGTCTGCATGTCAAATTTCAGCAGTGTTTGTTTCTCAGTGACTTTATTACAGCTGTCTGATACTTACAGTCATCTCACAGCCAACCACATGATATCTGCACGGAGTCCTGAACTTGCTACAGAACTTGATGTGATCAACATACTATAAAAAGACAAGAACAGCAAGAAAATGAAAGAATGGATTATCCTGATATAATCTGTGTTGTTCATCATTTTCAGTGTGATATGTTTTTGATGAACAAACCTTTTCTCTTGGGATTTTCTTCTTTGCACACCCTTCACAGATCATGGGGTATTTAGGGCAGATTTCATCATGTGCCTGTGAAACTCACATCAATTTGTGAAATAAAAGGGTGTAATTCTGCAATGTCACGTGTTTCTCAGATCATTCATTTACCTTGATGTTTTTGAAGTGGAACGGTTCTTTACAGTATTTACAGTTAAGGGTTCTCTCGGGACACTCGCGCTCGTTGTGTCGCTCCTGTTCATTCAGTCTGATAAGTTCTTTGCACAAGGAACAGGCCAGAATCATGAACTCACATTTGCCTTCATGGTTCAACTACAACAAAAATTACAAACAAAATAAATTAAAAATTCTGTCTATTTTTGCCATGTGGTTACTGTTCATTGTTTGATATGGAATCAGACCGGCCAATAAAATCTTGATGTATGTGTAATACAATTTAAATACAAACAATGCATTTCAACTTTCACGTAAAATGAAAAATGTTTAGTGTTTATTAAGAAAGTGTTGGATGATTGAACGATCTTTTCTAATCTCATAGTTAGCAGACAAGCTCAAACACTGGCCTGTTAGGTGAGCTGTCAGGGGTATCGCTGATAGGTCTAAATGCTCTGTTACAAACTCCGCTTCTCTTCTGGTTACATGAGCAGAAGTAATGAACACACAACCTCATAATCTTTGATGCTTCCTTTCCAGGAACAGCCTTCATTGACACAGACAGCTGGAAGATTCTCAACCTCTCTTCTGGCAGCGTTGTCAGGAAACGCCTGCAAGACAAGCGTTACAATCTGCACTGTCTGAAGATCTGAATTTAAATCCTAAAGATGTTGTGCTCCAGAGAAGTGTGCTTACACAGCCCTGTTTGAGAATTGATGTGGGCTCTTCAAAGATGTCCTCTTTGATACAAGCATTACATTTCTGTGGTCCAGATCTGAAACCACAATGCAATACATATTTGATACTCTGAATTTTTGACAAAAAATCTGTATGCGGACAGATGTACCAAGAAGACTAACTGTAATTTAGTATGCAATGTACAAAAACACAACTGACACGACACAATTTGAGTATTTATTGCAGAAGTGTAATATTTAGGGTTAGGAGTTTAGAACTCTAATGTTTGAGAACTATACAGTAGTGCCTCTCATGTACTGTAACCGTTTGATTTAAGTCTGTGAACTTACCCAACAGTCCGGGTGAAACAGTACGAACAGAAGCGATGACCGCACTGAGCTTGAAACGGCCTCCTCAGGATGTTATGACAGCAGTTGCATAAATGTTTATCTTCAGGTTTATTAGCCAGAATCTTCCTGGGAAACCCTGGCTTATTGTTCTCCATGGAGGACGGAGGAGAGGGTTCTTGAGCAGCCATTTCTCCTTCTAATCGTTCCTACAAACCAGAGACCATAAAGACATCATTAACCCCTCACCAAAGAATTACAGCCACATCACATCTACTGCCAACAAACTGAATTCTGTTATGTGACATTATGTTCACGAATATTAAACATTTCCCACTTTGTGTCTTATTGTTGCATGTCTCTAAGTGTTTTACTTTGTAGTAAAACATTTAAACTTAATGATTTTCTCCTTGGATTTATTTCATACAATACTTGAACAATGAATCTAATAGAGTATTTAAAGAACCCTATAGGCAAAACAAGTAACACGTATTATTCTGATGTATTGATGAACTGCCCTGAGGTCTTTCTGAAGAATGAACAGGATGATAACAGGATGATAACTGTGCGCTGTGTTTGTTTTATCTACATAGACGCTTGAACGAGCCGCGGCCACACGCACGACAGGCCCTCGATATGAAAGCTCATGTCTTTGTTTCTGTTGGGCTGCATATATATGCATGTTGCCATACAGACAAGCAGCCAAATAACATAAACATTTACATGTAACATACACGACTGCATATCTCATCCCTTCAGACAGATATCGGCATGCATCACACGGGCATCTGACAGTTTCCTCTGTTGCTAAGCAAACGCAGCATCTTTCGACTGGTTCTTACATCTGTTTTACTGCCACGCCTCTTTTCTGTGTATTAAAGGTATTTGACGAGTCTTCCTTAGATGCACTGAAAACACACGACAGCAGGTCCGCGGGTGGATGAACATACTCACTGAAACGCTCGGGCTCCCGCACACGCAGTGGCACGGCGGGATTTCGCTTTCATTCGCTGGGTTCGGTTCGGGGTCCGGCGGATGCGCGCGCGCGGCGCGGCGCGGCGGCGGTGTTTTGGTGGTCGACATTGTTGAGAAGAGCGCGTGCCTTTCACAGGATTACGTCATGATGTCAGCGGGCAGGGGGCTTCTCACTAGCTGTTTTATTTTATCCAGCTGTACGAACTATAATGCTGATCTGCTGAGTCTGGTTCTACACATATTGTACAAAACGTGTATTAAATGCGTAAATGACCAGGGTCTGTTTATATTACTTTTAAAATATAAACAAGCACCAACACTGACCCAACGGGTAAAATGCCCTTAGCCAGACGTCTTAGGGTTTTCTTTACAGAACATGCAGACCAAAATATTGAAACAGATGGTTTATAATAGGGCTGCTGTTTCAACTTTCTACTTCTAAAGGCGCTGCAGCTGCTGTTCATCATCCTGCCGCTGGAGGCGCTGCAGCTGCTGTTCATCATCCTGCCGCTGGAGGCGCTGCAGCAAAGCGCGCGCCCGACGCGCGACTTTCTCTCCTCACGGAATTCCAGAGCGGAGAGACTCGAGGGATGAGGAGAGATGCTAAGGAAATGTTTCCCGTCGGCACAGAAAATCGGCGTCTATAAACGTCAACACACCGCGAATGTGAGGGAAAGAGGCGGACGGAGAGCAGCGAGCAGGAGGTAACGGGGCTGAAATGAACGCGTCCAGTGAAACTGTGGATGTTCGTTGACACGCCGCTTTAGCAAACAATTCACCTCGCTAAACAAACCCACAAAATCACTCATGATCTCTGTGTGTCGGGATAAAAACAGCTGTTCGATCCTGGGATAAACTATCAGCTTTGCTTTACCTAGTACTGATCAGTTACGAAGAGGGTTTGTGAAATACAGACATACCGTCAGCCTTTTCTGTTTTTATCTGTTTCTGTTCGCTGTCCTTTAAAAATGCATTAAAATACAGCTAATACAGTGTTAAATAAGGTTAAGTTTCCTGGTGTCTCAAAACAGAGTTTGTGCTGCTGTAATGTAAAGGCTTGAGGATGATGAGGTTGTAATAATTGTTTGCCCTTCAGTAAATATAAACATAAAGGAGAACAGATTTCTGAAATGTAGGCCTTTTAAATGCATTTAACCACAGTGTGACGTAATATAATGTTACAATTCAATGTAATGATATTTCTGCTACTGCTGCGCACTAATGATGTTTTATGGCTGTTTCGCCTATTATAATATAATAATGTGCCGTATTATAATATCATGTGCCGTATTATAATATAATATAATAATGTGCCGTATTATAATATCATGTGCCGTATTATAATATAATATAATAATGTGCCGTATT
>JBAJNP010010047.1:0-17073 GCA_036877545.1 Yasuhikotakia modesta | reverse complement strand
TTGCAATCAGGTCATTAGTCTAAATGTGTTGTGTAGGAATGTGTAGAGCTTACACAAGTCATTACCCCAAGCCACTGACATACAAGCAGTCATTGTGTTTTTGTGCCTGATTATTTAGGCATGTTCATTTGTGATTAATGGTTTGTGTGACCGCATCTTGGAGAAATTCAATGCTTTACAGTGATTCAGTATGTAAATACACACATTTATTAGAAGACAATTGATTATTACTATGATAATGAGTCATTGCTAGGGTGAGACAATCCTTTTTAAATGAGTCCTTAAATTTTCTCGTCTCCCTCTCTTCCTGTCCATTCACTCTCCTTTAAAACGCACAAACGCTCAGCACGACATGCTCCAAATCCTCTCTAATAAAGTCTACAGGTCATTATATACAATTTATTTCATGTCTGTGTGAAAGGATTGCGTGACTTCAATTCAAATTGTTAGTAATGCCTGCTTTTTACTGCCTAGAGTGCCGTCACAAAGCCATTCATTTACATGTTGTTTATCTGCCTTCTGATTGGACGCTGCATCACACATTCCTGCAGTGTGAGCAGGATGGTATGAAGACATTTCTGTCTAATTGATTAGATGCATCTTCTTTTGCTGGTGGAAACTTCATTTAACTCATTTACTTATTTGGTTGTACTTTGCTTTTTCCTGTTTTATTTAGTTATATTCTTTGCTATTTTATATATAATTGGTTGAGAGGTAAAATAGAACTTTGCACACACAACGATGCATATCACTAATGGCACAGAAATGCTATTCAGAACAGACAGAAAAGGCTGGTTAGCATTCAGTCAGAAAGTTTTAGACTTACGTCAAACAAAGACCCCTGAGAATAGACCTCAGCAATGGAAAATGTTTACTTAACACTTTAATTTTCTCATCTTTAGTTTTCTTAACAGGAATTTTCTCTAAGTGTCTAATGGTAGAATCAGAGATTGGCTTTGAGGTGACCAAAGTTTGATGAAGTGTAGTGAGAAACATGCCTCAGGAGGAAACCATGGATTGTTGAGGGAACTGGCAACAGCTAGAGTTGTGACAGCTATGGAAGAAACAAAAAGTGTGAAAGCGAGACACTTTGCAGGAGTTTTCAGCCTTACCGGGATATCCCAGTGGTTTAAGATATAAAACACCTCAAGAATAAGATGAAAGTTGTGAGTCTGAAAAGCTTGGACAAGGAAAGAAAAATATTGGAATTCTGTGTGGAAAACACAGGCTACTGTGAACATCCGTTAAAATGGAAAGAAGAAGAAGAAAATTCAGGGTTGTTTTTGTGAATATTAAACAGATTCCAGAAACACAGTCTCTTGAGACAGACAGCTGTGGAAGTATTAGGTCACATTGTTCTGTTAGCGACATCACATGTCATTTCTGACACTTCAACAGACAGAGATATCTCAGTAGTGTTTCCACATCAGTAAGTTACTGTACAGCATAAGTTTAAACATAATTATGATCAATTCTGTCTACAACTCAATTCTGTTAATATGCTTGTGTTTCTAAGCTTCACACCACAACAGGCTAATTTAACATACTTCAGAATTGCTGTCCTATAGTATGCTGGAGACATGATTAACAGTGGTCTCAAAAAGAATAGACATTTAAAATATCATTCTTAAAACCATGATGTTTATTGCAATTCATTACTTTAACTATGGTCATGTTTAATGAATCCTAACAACCAAAACAGTTTTAGACATGAACAATTCTCAATTCTTCACAAAAAAGTACTTAAAGAGTGTTTAAATCTTTCTTTAAAATAAATAATACTTTTTGATATTTTGTTATTTAAATCATTCAAAAGACATTCATTCATTTTCAATGTGCATAAAATATGTAAATCCATTTTGGGGCCACTGTATATACATGAGTGTGTACTGTGACAAACATCAAAGAAACCAGGTTTAATGTATATCCCTTTCATTCAGCTCAGCTTCCTCAAGCCTCAGCAGGTAGAAACAGCCCATACAAGTTGGCTTTGCATACAATTTCCCAGCATGCAATCCTTCCCTCATTCTGCTCCTCCTTCCTATCCATCTTTTCTTCCTCCTCCTCCAGGGTATCAGGGGATCTTTTAACCAAACAAACTCAACATTGAATTATTTCCACTTGACTCGATGTATGAAGAGAGCGCCGCAATTAGCACAAGCCTTTGATACTTCCCTCCGCAGTAATTCGCCAAACAAATGCATTACCGTTCCTGCTGTGGCCCATGTCTTTGGACGTGGGTGGGAGGGAAATCTTAGCTGTTGTAGCTCAGCCCAAAACTCCACAATGCCAGGAGCAAGATGCTCCCAGGAGCAGCAGACGTTTTGTGTTGCAAAGGGCTTAATAAATTATCCAGCTAGGGTGGGAAGCAATTAACCTACATTATTTTGTGATGTGTTGCCTGCTGTTAAAGAGTTAGAGACTGTCTGCTTCTACAGTGCAGTCAGACCAGAATGTTAGACAGCGTGACTCTCAGAACAGCAGCTGTTTGGAGCTTACAGACACGTGCAATGCTACAATGTGGCTAATGGAGGTAAATGATATATAATTTTTGGCATCTTTATATGTAAAAATATCTTTATATCTTGTAGTCAATATTCGATATACACTATATACAGTGGTTCAATAATGTGTATAAGGCAGAATGCCAACATTGCTTACCTCTACAACAAATGAAAGCAGCAAGCTGTCAAAAATGAAAATAAGACTGCAAACCACAGATGCCAAAACTATGATGAAAAACGACATTCACACTGAATCTCATACCCAAATGTAGCAGATGTTATTTATATACGGCAACAGTTGTTTAACTAAGATTCAGATTGGCTTATTGGTCACTCTAGCCAAAATGAGTAAGTAACCCGTCCCCAATGTAGATTCTCCTCACCTAAAGCTAATTAATATAACATGAGTTGAGCTGTCTAATCAGTGCACTTGATTCTGTGATTGGGATGTGTGCGTTTCATGACTTCACCTCTACTCAGACTCCAGCCTCACGCTATTGATTGGTGTTAACAATGTGACCACTGAATCATAACAATATGAATTTTGATTGTCCCAAACCTGTATGACTTCACAAGTAATTAAAATAAACTACAACCGAAACCAATATGTATTTTCAAACTATCTGTAAACTTAGCGTGCGAGCGAAGACAAGCGTGCTTAAACTTAGCATTCAAAAGCTGTCTCTCAGTTCTCAGGTGTGAGAAAAAACAGGTTTGAAAAGACTAGAAACTGCCTGTTTGAGGAGATAAATTCCACAGTTAACCTTAGTGTGCCCTAAAGTGTGTATGGATGTACACATGGAGCCTAACCTTAGTATTGTGACAGGTACAAAGAAGTGCATTGTCATATTGACATTGTTGTGATGCCAGAAGTAAGAAAAATAAAATGGAGGACTGTTCTACATTTCGCTTTTTTCCTTAGTTATCATACAGTTTTCCAACTTATTATAACATGGAGTTTGAAAGCTGCTGTTTTTGTCTTGACATGGGAAGGTCATGAATAAAACAAACAGTCTTTTGTTTTTGTGTGTTGCAGAGTAACATCAAATATTAAAATGAGCAGATATCTGCGTTTAAAAAGCGGTGGTTTAAAATGTAATTTAAAATGCCTTTATATATAAATACCAACCAACTACAAAGCACTCCACTATAAAAAAAATCATAAAAACTTAAACAACTGGCCCAGGAAGTTTAAAACCTGACTTTTAAAGACACTTTCTCTTTATAATTCACTTTTAGCATCATACTCATCAAAGACATGAAGAAAATACACAGAACTCAGAGACACAGTAAGACCCAGCCAACCTAATGCAGTCAATGGTACAAAGCTACATTGAGAATTGTTGTAGGTCGATAAACAAGCTAGGAACATGTTTAGGAGGCTACAGGTTTTGTTGCTACAAGTAGGAACAAGTTTTTTGTAGCGCTACAACAGATATGTGTGTTGGCATTTGATATATATGCTAGGTACAATCTCCACATTTAAACTGCAAGTCCTTGGTTTGTTATGTCCTGCTAGCATGGTATGTTTTATAGCACTTATTGGGTAAACTGTTCATTCAATGTTGTATACTAAGATTTGTTCTTAAACCTTGTATATTAAACTAGCCTCTTGTTATAAAATAAACTTTTCTTAAGTGACAAATCTAATGAGATCTTGATGCTATCTGATCAGCTGAATATTAAGGTTGTAACAGTTGTAAAGACACCTTTACCTGAATGTCTAATTTCTTATTTGGCCTTTATCTGAGACAGATTTATTCACCTGTAAAAATGATGATCAAAATACATTTATGGATGTAATTCCCATGTGTGCCTATTAAGTTTCTGTTCTGAAGCATTTTATCAACTTGAATGCACCACTGTTCCTCATCAATAACAATCACTGAAACACAAATAAACTCGGAACCCCTCAACATTTCAACCACACGTAAATCCATAAACACAATGTTAACTAGTCCAAACTTCTCTGTGTTCATTTTACACTTCATCTGCACCATAGTTAACACACAAAACACACAGCTATACATGTATAATCACTATAAAACCAAAATGATGAGAAAGCAACTGATATGAAATACATGTGCTTAAATATCTATTAGGGTTCTCTGGTGTTTGTCCAGTACATACAGTATCACAGAACAAGTGTGAGTTACATCACAGAGCCACTCACGTCACATTTTTCATTGAGAAACACTTCTTTAGTCTCCAGTACAGCAGGATAAACCAATTCCACAACCTTTATTCATACATCAGTGGTTGGAGACTTTATCTAAATTGCTTCACATAGCAAAAGGACGCCATTATTTCTTGACAAACATGACAACATGACAGCCATTTGTCATGTTACAGCCTATTACTCATACGAACACCGACTGCGCAGCTGACAACAGAAACATAGCTAAGTTATTAGCATGACCTCTAATGCAGTTCTTTGTAACCTTGAAAATTATAAGGTATAAGGTGTACAAATATAAGGTGAAATAAGCTTATTGGAATGCAAAAGGAAAAAGCTTTTATGTTCAGAACATACTATTAACCCGAATGTAACTGTTATACTATGACTTCCACACGGCCCAAAAAATGTTCATTCCAGTAATTACTCAAACACATCAACACTTTGACCATGTAGTGCGTTCAAGCAATTCCATGTGGTCTGAACCGTGGAGTATTTATTTTTTATGGCATATAGAAAAACAGAATGCAGAAATAAATCATGCTTTAAATACAGTAAGTGACCGTTTTGTCACCATATATATCACTTTGGGAAAAAGGGGGCGATAAAATGAAAGAGTCTTTATATTAAAGTAAAATGTCTAGGCTTTCTGGGGCCTGCTTGAAAATAATAAATGTTACTTGTATGTTAAGCTGAGCGGGAGACGAACAAACAAGACACAGCACAAAGACAAATGGCTCTTTAAAACAACTGTTTGCTGTTTGATTTATACTTTGATTTATCCTCCAGTGCTGTAAAACTGTACACATGCTGAGAAGAACGCAATCACAGTTGCATCTCATCGCTATGGTGGCTCAAAGTTGCTCTCACCTTGTGCTTTGAAGTTTCCGGAAACATTCTAGAGACTAGAAGTAAAGAGAGATGAATATAGTCTGGTAAACAAGAGCACTGGGTTATCTTTATATGACACACAATGGTTTCTATAAGCCCATTTTAAAGGAAATATGTGACAATTCACATTGCTGAGCAAGGAAAAGGTGAAGAGAATGTAAATAGTAAACAGTATGACAGAGCTAGAGATCGCAGAAGTGTCACGCTAACCTGGCCCAGTTGTGCTTGAAAGACGCATTATCAGCGGCAGAAATGCACTCAAGTTCCTGAAATGAGCCACAGAAAATGTTGCAATGTCTGTCAGGAAAAGACATTTAGTGACTGTAAACTCCTTATCTGTTAACTGAATAACCAAAGTCAGGGTTTCTGTATAAACACGGCCATCAATTTAAACCACAGCCAAAAGGAGCAGAATGACTTATTGTCAGCTCAGAGTATTCAGATCCAAACATCCATGGAACTTGGCTTCACTATTTATCGAAAAAGTTTGAACTCTGAAGGTGGGCAGCCCACTGTCATAGAAAGTGACCTTTCTGTATCATATTTAGCTTGTCTTGCTATTAATGTTAATGGGCAATACTCTTTGCACTTAAACATGCCACAACTGTTTGGGTCACCCAGCCTGACAGGAACAAACAGGTCACCGCCGGAAAGGTCAAAAATCTCATTCCTGCAGCTCATCTGCATAAACGTCAAAAATAATGACAGCAAACTGTCACCTAAGATCCATGTAATGCTACACATAACCATTTACAGCATGCTAGAATCCCCACCGTAAATGTGAGTTTTTATCTACACTGTTGGATTGTTGGCTATCATCCTGCTTGGATTCAATAGATCTCAATGTAATTATGTGTCAGTCAAAGAGAAGAAATATCAGTTTAAGCATTAAATGCGTTCTGCCTGAAAGCATTATTCAAATAGGGTAGAAACATGACAAAGGCTGATATTATGCTAAAGTGACACATGAAATGTCTGATCTGGCATTACTGTGCAGTAACTGGCTCATCATAATGAAAGATATAAAAGGTATTAAAGGTCTTTCGTCACACTGGCTTTAGAAACAGTGAGATTTAAGAGCCTCTATAATTAAATGTTTAACCATTTAATTTGAAGTGGTTTTCTACTTTCAATTATTCTAGGACACTTTTATCTCACTTTATAGACAATTAAACTGTGTTAGGCTTGAATTGCTGCTTTGAACTGACCTTAACAACTGTTTATAAGGAACTAAAGGCAGTCAGTGCTCTCTCTGAACGTTTATGTGTAGTAGTAACTACTGTAATTCAAACAGAGCAAAGTCTATGACTAATCACAAAGGAGTAGTTCCACAAAAGTACAAAAATGCATGTGTGAGCGCCGATAAAGGCCAATGAGATTGGATTTAAGGGGGCAGAGTGGCATCTTTATGCATGAGGAGTTGAGATATGAGCAGGCACATACTCATCTGTGTGAGGAGATTCATGCTCTCCAAACCGCCTCACAGACCCATCTGACATCCAGAGTCACATTCACATTCAAAAAGACACATCTGTTAAATGGACTGGGATCTATGCTGAGCAGACATCCCATCTTTTCTCATTTTAAGCTAATCGTAAGGATCTGTGTCAGCTTGTTCTTTTAAACTTTCTTCACATCAAAGCTGACACGAATGCGTTGACTTATAAGATCAAATAAAACTGAGAACTGCTGCTTACTCTACAGTTATTGAGATTAGATACGTTACAACAGACAATTAACAATTGATACAACCATCTGATACAACCATCTAAAACACCATCTAAAGAAAACACCATCTGGAAAAAAACACCATCTGAAAAAAAACACCATCTGAAAAACATGCCAGACTAGAAGCCAGCTAGCATGTTGCTTAAGACCCCCTTGTAGACTTTGTAAACTGTCTAAATACCTTGAAAGAAGGAAGCGACACTTTCGTTGGAAGCTGAAGCTTGATGTTAGCTGTCGAGTGTCACTGGGGATCAAGAGGCGGGTCATCACAGATACTTCACCATGTACTTCAGTTAACTGTAGATGAAAAGAGGCAATCAAAATAGCTTAGTTGATATATGTACCACTTACACATAAGAAGTTAGAAGTGGTTTATCTGGATAAAGGGTCACATTAGTCAACATGTAAAACACTGTTCAGCTCAAAATTTGATTGGTTTGAATTTTCCTTGGTCCTTGAGCAGCATTCAGTCTTTGTTCATTTTTATGTTGCTGTTTTTACCTTGTTTGTTTTAACTCATTAAATGAATGTTCCAACCCCTCTTTCTCACAGAGGCAATTTGCATTTCAAATTAAAATTTTTATATTTTATGCCCAAGACTTTAAGGATCAAAAAAGTGGGCAAATGTTTTTGGTACCTGCTGCAGGAGTCACTGGGGTTTTAAAGTGGGACAGTAACAAAAGCATGCAGGACTCCGGGGGCAAACGGGTGACTTACCGACTTGATTTGTGGCTTGAGACATATGAGCTAATGGAGCAGAGATGTCACAACTGATATTGGACTATATTTGGTTTCTGCTTCTGCACTCCCTGATTGTGTTTTGGTCCCAGCGGAGTGAATGATGCACCTCCAGTCCAACAGGTCAGCAGTCCTACAGACCTATTCGAGCACAAGAGCCAAACAGACAGTCAACTCAGCATAAAGGTACTTTACAAATATTGGTTCTTTGTCGTCCTCACTCCTCCCTCTCTTACTCCTGAGTGAGCGATACCAGCTTTCCTGTACCCTACTTGAACCCTTGTCCCTGATCCTTACACCCCAACACTCCAAACATTTCTCCATTTCATCACAGGAAACACAGAGTTCCTACAGTTAGTTTCTCAGAAGTGCTTCTGAATACAGAATATATGAATATGCTCAGTTTTATTCACAACGTATCTTGTATAGAGAGCAAGTGTCTGACATTTTGGCTCGATTCACCCAGGGATAAATGCTTTCTGAGTCAACAAATTTCATGGTCATAACAACAAAGAGAAAGTAAGAGGGGGTGGCGGTTTGTGCCTTTACACTTCTCGCTCATCTTTCAAAAGGATCTAATGCATCTTTCATAAGCCAGATGCTAGGAACACAAAGATAATTGTAGAGGTAAGGGTTTAATCCCATGCGGTTATGCCTGAAAAGATTAAAAGAGCAAGACCTTTATCTGCTTATGAGATGTGGTATCAGCCATGTCATCCACTAGAAGATGAATCACTCCAGCTGGGTAATTAGATGGTCAGTTTTTTTGTTTCTTTTAATCTTAAGTTTACAAAGCTAAATAAAGCTTTTTCAAAAACTTTCAATTAAATATTCCACTGAAAGGAAATTTCATGCTACTCCTGACTGCTGGTTTATGATGGTTTGGTGATAGTCAAGTGGACCAGTAGCCACAATTGTTCACTGGCAATTAGTTAAATGAATAAGAATTTTACTGAAACCTATACCAGGTAACAGAGTTTCACATGTATATTACATTTACGCAATTAGCTGACTTACAACTGAAGGAACAATATAGAAAAGCCAGTTTCCCTAGACTAATAGAGCAATAACAATGTTTTTTTTGTTTTAGTAATTTTTTATGCTATATTAAATATAATTCAATTGTCAAATGCTCTATTTGGACATACAACATCATATATTTGATTCAGTGACATATTATAAACCAAATAGCAAAATATTTAAAATAACAATTTACCATATAAGCACCACTTTTTTCTCGTCTTTGCAAGTACACACACATCTGTGCAATGGAGCAAAGCTTTGAAGCAGTTACTCCTCCACACCAAAGCAACAGCAAAAAAACAACTACAACAAAAAGGCAGAAAAAAATCTCTGATCTATCAGATCCTCCTCCTTTTCTCCTCAGCGGCTCACTACACGCCGTCTCCCCGCCTTCAAATGTGCTGCTGGCCCTTTAAATCCTCTCCGTTATAATTCCTAGAGCAAGCAGCTGGCCATAAAAAAGAGGGGAAAGAAAGAGAAAGCACATACTCTCTTCAAAACACACAACCAGACACACACATGCTTTCTGTCTCACTCATTCTCACTGGCATCTGAGGGGGGGCGCGGTGGTGGATTTTTTAGCCAGCGCAAGTGAGGAGGAAGAAAGCAACAGAAGTTTCCTCAGACAGGTTCGGATCACTCAGCAAGACAATGCGTTCCTGTCGAGTTTTTCCTGCTCCTCTTTGGATTTGGTAAATCTGTAGAATAGAAGTTCCTCAAACGGTCTGAGAGAGACAGACTGAGCAAGAGAATGCTCCCTCAGGTCATAAGGATTTTATATGTATTGTCTTTTTTCTTTTTCCAAGGAGGATTTATCAGGTAAGATATGCAGGTTTTTAACAGCATGCCTGTGTTTGTTGCGTGGTGATTCGTTCACTTCATCTCAAATGATGTAAGAATTGAAATACATTACAAGTGCATTTCAGTGTTTTGCCTTGAGAGAATTTGGGTGGGATTTTGAATCAGTGGTTATCAAGTGTGAATCACAGTCATTAAATATGCAAACAATATTTGAGACCTGAAGCTATATGAACCTTCTTGGCTTGTACAAGGAAATGAAACTTTGATTGTACTAATTGCAGTGAACAAAAATGATTTATTAGGTAGTTACCACAAAAAATACCAACCCATTTTTTGTGGCAACTACATAGCATGACATGTTAAGGTTATTTTAATAAGTCATTTTTTATGATTCAGATACAAAATCAAATATACTAATCAAATATCAAATACTATACAAATATAAATAGATCCTTAAGGTAACACATTTTCAACTTTTACAGTGTAAAACAATTGTTGTACCTTCAGATTTTAAGGTGGATTAAAACGTATGTTTTAATAATGACTTTTGTTTTTTGACAATCAGCATGTAGTTACTATACAGTGAATGGTAATATAAACTTAACCAAAAAAAAACACTACAAAAGGCTGAAGCTGACAACAAGATTTTCATTTTTATACAAATTACAAGACAGAAATTCATCAGTTTAAACTCTGAAAGACAAAACAAATTGTGTGCTACATTTTTCTGGAGAAAAAAGACACTGAAATCATTTCATTGCTGAAAGAGATACATTTTGATCCCCATGTGGTATTTAGATAAAATGAGAATATTTTATGATACTTGCTGATATCCTGGAGTGTCTTAGAAACCACTGAACAATATCCAACAGCACAAAACTCATTAGCTCACAGCAAGAGATGCGTCTCAATATTTTATTTATACAAGCTCAAAAGAATGATTTTAAAGAATATGAAAGATATAGAGAGCACAGCACTGTAATCATATGTACTGTATGATGACTAATTCACATAATAAAGAATTAAACTAAGATTTGGTAATTTAAAAAAGACATGTGGGGTAACAGTTAAAATTGTCTTCATTATCTGTCTCGCTCTCTCATTTCTCTCCTGCACTCTCTCTCTCTCTAAATGGAAGAAGCAAAAAGTTTAGCAGTCATCGAACTCCCAGTTTCACGGCCCAGTGCATCCAGGTGTGAACAGGCTGGAGGTAAATTTGCATAATCCCAAAGCCTGGGTCTGCCGCTGAGCATCCGCTCTGTGAGAGAGCCAATGACGGACAACTCCGCTGAGAAATCAGGGATAAAAAGATGATTGACTGAAGTCATTCTATAGAAGATTACACAAATGTACTGAGAGGAAGTCATGAGGTTGCAAGTGATGCAAAACCGGCAAAGGTGTGAAACGGGAAGGGTGCATGAGACAGCGAGGGAAAGAAGGAATGGCAGGGAAATATGTTCGGTGTCATGGAATGTCACGTAACATGCAAACACGAGCACAGAGACGCCGACTTCTGTGTAGAGGGTACGATTCCAACGTCAGGGCTGTTTGAAGGCCTGTGGTGTGACTTGCGGGCGGCAGCTGACGTCCCTTAGCCATGTCAGCCTGCAGACAATGTGTGGGCGGCTCAGAGTGGATAGAACATGGAGGCTGAGATGAGAAGTGTTTGGGCTGAGCTGTCAGACTCTGAGGTGAGGGAGACATGCAGAGACCTGCGTATAAATCCAGCAGGTGGCTGATTAGCAGACAGACGAATCAGGAGTCCTGTCTACAGCTGTAGTAGGACAGACACAAGCATTAAAAAAAACACTATGCTATTCTATTGCATTGCTCCTGAGCAACAAAACCACAGACAGCAACAGAAATTTAATAAACACAAACAGTTACGCTGTGGATAGTGTCAGAACATCTGTGCATCAGTTTACCTGTGAGTAGTGTGATGATTATGTCACTTCCTGTTTGAACAGATGCCTTTCACTTTATGATGAAAGTTTTGAACCAGGTATAACCGCAAGGGAAACAGGATGAAAATTACCTCAAGACAAGAGACTAACGTAGTTTAAAGGACTAGCGAGCAATAAAGCCATCCGTCAAAGTACAGACGGAGGGATCTGTACAGTAATATAAGTGAGTCTGTCTGCTGCAGTGCTGAGATACGTAAAACAGTAAAGCTTGTACAGCTCAAACTAAACTCTGTGTGTCTAGTTAATAATGAAGAACACATCATCAGTTTGCATCTCAGAGCTACTGTATACATGAATTACAGATGAGGGTATTAATAAGCAAAGAGTGTGTGCCAAATTTGACCCCTCAACCACAACAGCACAGCTCCCAGCTCGATGCCAGAACGATTGTAAACAAACAGAAAAACAAAAAGTTAGCAAAGAAGTTTTCATGTTTTACACATTTCTACCCTACCAATACAAAGAAAACAACCATTCTTCTAATAAGTAGGTCCTATAAAGGCCCACTTAAAAGTACATTTAAATACTTTATTTCTAGCAAATGTATTAAATCTGCTCATCTGGATACAACAAGCAACTCTGGTTGACTTGACATTGTTATTGCCCTATTTTCCCTAAAACAAACCAATATCAGCATCTCACCCCTAAATATTTACCTTGCCCAATAAGAACAGAGAGAGAGAGAGAATAATAATATGCAGAGTAGTACACAGATTTGATGCAGTGAGACACTAGCAGAGTGATGTGAGCAGGAACAGCCGATACGTGAACTTAAGACCTCGTGTTAATAGATCAGCATTAAATGAGCAGCCAGAACATTTGTATCCAGCATAAGCCATTGTCTTCTGTTTGTGCTGCTTGACTGTTAACCTGGCCAAGAAGATTGTGAGCCTGAGTGCACAGCCTGTGGGCTGCGGCTAAATGAATTTCTCTCCACTGCCAGCTTTCATCCATAACCACTGCAGGAGAAGCGCAACATGAAGTGTAACTAATGCGGTTGGGTCACAGCCCCTCATTTAAATGAAGGGCCTGTGGGATTCTCCTCCTGCACACGCTCTGGCAGATTGAAGCGCTACTGGAAAGGCCCTATTGGAGGTTGTTACAGTCAGCTAATACTTTCAGCACAATTAAAAGCACATAAAGGAGCCTTTATGTTATTCACCAATATAGAGACAGGCAAACAGATTAGTGTCTTGAGAAATAAAGAGAGAAACAGATATGTAAATACATATCTGTATGGCCTGTATAGAGAGATATATGTCTGTCTGTCTATATTTAACATTCCTGGTTTTCCAAAATTTTCCTGGCTCTGTGCATGATGTCATTTGGTCACACCCGGCAATAAAATAAAGAGCAGTTTGGATATAATCTAAAGATGCAGTTTCTAGTCATCTAACCCTGAATAAAGAGCTTTCAAATAGCTGAGAAAAACATTTCTGGCACATTTCAAATAAAAAAACAACAAGATTCCTCAGCCATCCGGAATAAATGTATGCAATACCTGTGAATCTAGATATTGATTCACACCAACAGCAATTCATGAGCTACACGACACAAAGTCAGTCATTTAGGACATGATAGTAAACAAAAATAAACACCATCTCTCTCTTTATCTGTTGCTCCACTTTGCTGCTCACTAGCCTATGTCACGCATGGGTAGTGAAGCAGTTTTAGGAGGTGAGTGGGGGGGAGATGGAAGCTGAAGTGAGGATTACAACTGCGCTCGTCTGATAACACAATGTCGGGAAAGAGGCGGTACTTTTTCAGCAGCATGAAATGAGAACACAAGCACACTGGAGCCATGTAATTCCTCTGAACACTGAATAAATTATTACCCTCTATAAGGGCACCACTACACTCTGGCCCTTTATTGTAGAAACAAATTAAATTCAATAGTGCTAATCACAGCTTTTCAGTAAATGCCTGACTAGCGCTCTGACCTCCAGACGGGCTGAAACTGGGCCACGTCAACACGATGTTTGGTTTATTGATATTTCTGTGTCACGGTGGCTATGAGCGCTCAGACGCCAGCAGGTAAAGATTCGCTCCAGTGGTTGGTTGCCATGACAATTGTGGTTTATTGATCTATTTAGCTTATGGCCTGATCCATTATCCTGTATGACAGCTGATGGGTCCTAAAGAAAATAATGAAACAAAGCAGTTTCTCAAGAGCACAACAGTAAGGGGCAGTGAGGATTTAAACCCCTGAGGTCAGGCTGAGTTCTGGTATCAGAAATTCTTTCATAATCATTAGCATGACAGATTCGCTGTCCTGAGTAGGATAGTTACACAGGTTGTGAGGGCTGGAGCCACTGGGTCTGAGTGGTGTGCATTTACAGCATTTATGCCACCAAATCTGACAAGTAGAGATGCAGCTATTACACAGAGAAATGACAGAATAACACATATAAAGCATAAAGACTAAATTAAATTAGTTTTCTGTTTTTCTTTCACTAGATTTAATGCTGTAATTAAAGCATGCAAAACGAATCTTACCAAACTCATGATATTATGCATCGTCAACATATCTTAAAAGGGTAGGATATGTTCTAGGGTAAATTTACTTTTTGTTTATAGACACATGTATTAACTACAAAAAATTGGGAATATTAAAAAATAAAAATTTGTATTTGTCCTTATTTTATAAGTTATAGTTGGCTATAGTTAGCAAGGGCTATAGTTAAAATCCTGGAAAGACGTGTGTTACTGCATGCTGTATGTAACCTACATGCACAGAGCTGTACAACAGAGTTAAATCAGGCATGCATGACCATATATTGCCTTGCATTTGATCTGCGTCTGCACAACCAGCTGCAAGCCAATTCCCATCTATTACTCAGCCACTCCATTATCAGCCCAGCAGGTCTTCCTACACCCCTTCACTATCTTTATTTCACCTTCACCTTGCTGTCTGAGAGGAAGATTTCCGGCCACCAATCTTCCCTGCCCAGTCCAGACTAGACCGGACACTGTTTGCTCTGGCTAATGTCACCATTGCCAAATTCTTGGAGGTCAGAGACAATATTTGCATCCACACAATGAAACAGTCCAGATACGCATGTCTGATGTGCCGGTTTACCTTCCAGATTAGACACTGTGTCCCCTGTCTGAACACAGCATGCAAACACACAGAGCTATTAGCAGTTAAATCAGGGTATAGTCACCAGAGTCATGCTGCAAGCTGGTTTCCACTGCGAGACGGTTTTCCAAACACCCTGTGAGGATTTTACGTTCAAACGCTCTTAAGGCGAGAGGAGATTAGTTATTCTCTTTACTTGCTCACTGTTTATAGATTTAGAAGAAATATGGCTAAAGGAAAAGAGGAAAGGGATTTATCCAGTATAGCTGTTTAACAGCATCATGGGCGACACTTAAGCCCTGAATGTTTTTTTTATTTTGGAAAGTCTTGCAGGTTTTTTATTAGCTTGTATTTCTCACCAAGTTCATGTCAGGTAATTTTCCTCACAATTAAAGTCATACAGAGCTGTAATAATGCTCTATGAATCAGACAGCAATCTTGTGCATAAAATTTGCCACAACTGTAGTTTATTGTGCAACAAAGAACTCTTCCTTCTGTAGACAACCCTGAAGAAATTAACCCTGAGGAACTCAAGGATTTGTTGACATTTAAAATAACCATAAAAGCAAAAGTTTTTAATGCAAAATTTCAGTGTTTATTGTAAATGATTGCATATCATAACTTAAAATTCATGTGCCCCCTCAGAATTACTTTCCTTCACAATTTGTCTTAAATTCTCAATCTGAGGGCGGGTCTATAATGACTGTTTACTGGACAGGCAGTTTTGATCCTTCCAATTCCCAATGATCAATCAATTCCTCGATGAGGTCCCATGCCTCATTTCTTTCTCTTTCCAGAAACACTTGGATATGCATTGGACATAAGAAAGAAAAAACAAAATCAATGACAGCTGTCACCTTTCCACAGTTTAAACAATACACAGATTACATTATTCTTCTGCTTTATAAAATTATAATATGCATAATATTCAAATATTTAATCAGACGTCTAGGCTAGCTGTTTGCTTAAGTATATTAATTAAAAACACAACTTCATTGTTCTTGTTAATTATATTAACAACTAATACCAGTTTTGTCAGTCAAAAGAACCAGTCAGACCAGCACCAAACCAACATGTTCTAGCATAAAATACATACAGGTGTTCGCTTGTCTTCTCAGTAGAACACCTTCTTGTTCTTTACGAGTAAGCAGTTGTCCTACACAGTCTGCTAGACTTATACATCAGCTTCTGGGAGTGAGGCCAACCTTAATGTAGACTCAGGATCCTTTACCCCCCTCAGTAAAGTATGTACTTCCATCTCAAGGTGCTTCCAAGCCGCTTGTACATGACATACCGCCCACACTGAGAGTAAGCCTAGGAAAAAGCAACTGTACTTTCCTGTTTATAGAGATTAATTACAGCTCTTCTGATAGGAACCAGGTCCAAAATTTACTCATTTGTTGCGGAACAAGAGCGCTTGACAAAATCGTTTGTCACTCCTCTGGTGTTCAGCCCCAGCTCAATGTCTAGCTCAAGGTGCGATCGTGAGAACTCCAATTACACTGGTTATTTCAGGGGAGGGCTTGCTTGTTGAAACTGTCTGTAGCACCGTGTGTCTCACTCCATAAAGGTAAGAGGAACATCCTGACCTTACTACAGCAACACTCCAGACTGAAACCCTAGGAGCTCATCCACACCACTTGTTATTATTTGTCACAGTATCTGGGTTCAAATTGCATACTTGTGTACTTATTTGTACTACATTTGAAAGAAATCCAATACACAGCATCCATACTGTGCATAGTATGCAAATCGTTTCTGCGCATCAGAGATTTGGATGACAATGCATTTGTCAAAATTGTTCACTTCTGTTGTAGCTTTAGAAAATGATAAATGAGAAACTCTTGGTTGTTACTGTTTGTTAAAAAAACATTTAAAACTGTTGTAATTAGTTCAAATTGAATTAACAAACATTTTTTTGATTTCAGCATGACATTTTAAAAAAATAAGACTGTTTCATTCATTAACATCAATCACAGAACATGATCAATCTAACATTTATTACAAACAAATCCATTATAATAATTTAGAGTATAATACAAATTAGAAATATTTACTATTCTACACAACACACACTTTTGTTCATTTTACATGAGATGCATAAAGTTTTGTGTCAAATAAAAAAAGCAGTAACTTTTTTTAAATTGATAGAAATCCCTGTTTTAATTT
>JBAJNP010010046.1:0-17075 GCA_036877545.1 Yasuhikotakia modesta | reverse complement strand
GCATGACAGAAAAATATTTTATTTATACTATATTTGCAAAACTAAGCACATTACTCCATTATCAACAAACATAAAATAGCCACAGGGCAAGACCGACCAATAGAAATAACATTGTGATGCATTAAGTGTTATGTAGCATTACAATAGCAGTTTAGCATGTATAGTTTAGGCTAACAAACTGCACAAGAGGAGTCTGCAAGAAGGAAGAGATTGTAGAAAATTGAGAAGGCATCCGTTTACCAAACTGTTGTATGAGTTCTGCCCATTTGGACTGTCACTCACAAATCCTTCCTTTGTTCCAAATAGTTACTCTAACCTTTTTTCTGTGTAAAATTCCCATGCTTTGTAATTCATATTGTGGTCTGTGACTGGAACATAATTACATGTTAACACAACTGCGTCCCTCCCTGTGCCCCTAATTCATCAGGTCGGTGAGCCGCCCCACCCTGTGCAAGTGTGCCCACCCTTTTGCAGCAGCTAATGTTTGTCTCCGTGCTGTAGCCTCTGTGCTAAATTTGTTGCTTTAGGGCTAGAATTGATGCATTTGCATCGATTGTGTGATAAATTGTGTGGGTTCGCATTTGTCACAAAGTCAAGTGTGTCTTTTTTTCCTGTCTCTTGTTTGTTTTACCTCAGAGATTGATCCATTGGCGTTTGTGGCTAAATTTACCACTTGGGTCTTGAAAAGAATCCGTCTTTGTGCTTACATGACCCTTCAAAGTCTTGCACCTATATGTAGTTAATCTTTGTCAACTCTCCTGTTTCTTCGATTTCCCTTTTTCTTCGTGTTCTTTTCCTTTCCTATTTCCCTTTCCTTCTCTAATTCCTATTCCTTCACTGTTTCGCTCCCTTCCCTCTTATTTCACACGCCTCATTTAACTGAATGACAGGAGTGTTCAGGAGGTATATCACAAAGGGACAAGTACAGGTATTTTTTTATAAAACACCACTGCGTTCAGTTCACACACTGGCAGCCTGGCACTCATTTAGGAAGATCCAAAACAGCCGTGTATAAATGAGATCAATGTATTTGGTGGTGATTTTCTTTGGCATTTTTAGCTAAAGATAAAACAATATGATGATTGTACATGCTTAAGTTTAAGATTAGCTTTTCTTAGTCTCTGTATTAAATCATATTTTTTATATCATATGTCACATACATTGGCCTTAGTGTATTGTTAAAGTAATATATTAGTTGTATGGGGAAACTATTTCCTCATTTTCTTTGATTTGGGTTTTTTTGGAAAACTTTCCCTCATGTTTGTTCCCCAAACTCCTCCAGGAAATGACTAGGATTTCAGCATGCTTGTTTAAAACATGTTAAGGTTGTGTAATTCTCCAAAATCTCAAGCAGGTTTTGGGAAGGGCTCCTCTCATTGGAACGCTTCTTATCAAAAGCTAATAGAGGTTTAATGTAGCATTGTTTTCAGAACAGCCTCAGGCAACATCCACGGCTTATTTGTTCAGCTTTTCTAAGGAACTTGACAGGAAAGTTCTTCAGTTATTTTCCCAGATGTGGAACCAGTCATTATCTACGATAAAAAATCTATAGCGCATCATTCGTTGTTACAACTTCGATGGTGGTCGCAGATTTTGTGATGTGTAGTTGTCACGTTGTTGGCAGTTACTTTTTGTGAGGCTGTAGTCTTTTTCTTTAGCCTATTGTGTGTGGTTAGACAGTCTGTCAAACACCTGATGTTGCAGTAAGTGTGAGTAATACCCGAGTGTTAGTCTGTGATAATGAGGGTGACTCAAGCACAGCATGTGATGAAATTGTGATTTTTGTGGTCATTGACACATAGCTGACATCATTGTTGGAGGACGTTGGGAAATACAGTTGGAATTTTTTTTAGAAGATAATCACATCTACCGTCAAATATGCTTTTTGCTGTGTGTTCATGAAACAAATTCTCTGTAAATCATTTTAAAAAGTGGTCTTGTGGAATCTTTTGTCATTTCAAGACAACAATATACACAAATTTTAACATAATTTAGATAATAACATTATGCTTGGATGTGATGAATGAAGACCATGAAAGAAATTAATTTCTCAATAAGGTGAAGGAATGTTGTCACATAATAGTTAAAATTTTCATACCAGAATTTCACCAGAAAAGGGTCAATACACACACACACTATATCATCTTTATATAAGCATAAAATACTTAAGTTATGTTTTTACTGAACAACCTCTTGTGCTTTCTTCTAAAGTACTCCACAGACCTGAAGAAGCTGTACTGTCAGATCGCCAAAACCTGTCCCATTCAAATCAAGGTGCTTACCAACCCACCTCAGGGTGCGGTCATTCGGGCCATGCCTGTTTATAAGAAAGCTGAGCATGTTACTGAGGTGGTCAAACGATGCCCGAACCATGAACTGAGCAGAGAGTTCAATGACGGTTCGTACAACGCATTACAACCCAATTCATATCTATTAAGTGTCTTTAATTGTGGTGCTATAATTGACTGACCTTTTACTTCAATAGGCCAGATAGCTCCACCCAGTCACCTGATTAGGGTTGAGGGGAACAGTCACGCCCAGTACGTGGAGGATTCCATTACTGGGCGTCAGAGTGTACTGGTGCCTTACGAGCCCCCTCAGGTAAGCCTCACACCCACCTGCATCCATGCTAACCTAACCTGGCTTTCCATTCATACCCTTCACCTGAGTCATGTAGATGTTACTTGCAACTTTTATACAAACCAATGGCGGTACTGAGTAACACTGAGGTTCTGTTAACAGGTGGGCACAGAGTTTACGACCATCCTGTACAATTTTATGTGCAACTCCAGCTGTGTTGGCGGGATGAACAGACGGCCAATCCTCATCATCGTCACTTTGGAAACTAGAGAGTAAGACGGTTATGTTATGACATGCTAAATGTTCAATTTATAGAATGGACATAAGGACAGAGAATGATAATATTTCTCTCTCTGCAGTGGCCAGGTTTTGGGACGGCGGTGTTTTGAGGCTCGCATCTGTGCGTGTCCCGGACGCGACCGGAAAGCGGACGAAGACAGCATTCGCAAACAACACGTCGGCGATGGAACAAAGAGCAGTGAGGGTATGAAACGCCGTAAGTAGCGCTGGAGGCTGGTGACTGGGCTTGAACTAATATAGAGTTATTAACTGCATCCTATAGACCCTATAGACAAGCTACATTTGACCTTCACTGCAATTTTCCTTCCGTTTTGTGCTTCTGCCATGTCTTCCAGTTCTGTTCAAATTTCTCGCACCCGTCTCACGTCCCCTGTATCTTTCCTCCACAGCTTTCCGCCAGACATCTCACCTGTCTCAGCTGTCCTCCATCAAGAAGAGAAGAGCCACAGATGAGGAAGTGTTTTGTCTGCCTGTAAGTATCTGCGAGTCATTTTGAGGAAAACATCGGTTAATTATAAAATAAACCTTGAATAGCTATTAAGGTTTTTGTAGCATAACGTAACACACTTTCTCCCTCTCTGTGCTCCAGATTAAAGGCCGTGAAATCTATGAGATTTTGGTGAAAATCAAGGAGTCTTTGGAACTCATGCAATTCCTCCCTCAGCACACTATTGAGTCATACAGACAGCAGCAACAGAACCTACTGCAGAAACAGTGAGTACCTTAAACATGCTAAATAATTAACAAAGCGCTCGCAGGATGGGTTAGTTTTCCTTATTTGGAAATTTCTAGGTCAATGAGTGGATTTCTTTGCAAGTTTAATATTGTGACTAGTCATCGCTAACCCAAACAAACTTTAGGCTCACACAAAGGTACTAACAAGCTCCACCCACAGCTTATTTATGCCTCAGCGTTTTAATAACATAATTAACTTTCTTGCCTGTTTTAAATCTCATGGATTTGATTGTAATTTCTCATAGACTGATTGTGAGCCGCCGTTTTTTTTTTTTTTTCATTTTTAATCAGGCATGAATTTCAGTCTCACTCAAGGGTCTTTTAAAATATAAAACTCTTTCCTTTGGATGAATATACTGGAACGCAGCACAAGCAATTTGTTTACCTTATACATTGATATCATGTTGGCTATGGCATGAATATGTCAGTTTGAATTGCATCTTGGATAAGATTTGTGTGGATCACTGCCTTCATCCGAACCCAAGCTGTTATGGTCAGCATAAACATTACACATTAACTGTTTTGCATTATGCTTGGCTTCTAAAAAAGGGTTAAATTACCAAAGAATCGCATCTCGTCTGTATCGCTCTTATAGCTCTTATTGGTTTTCAGTGACCTGTAAGTTCATAAATACTTTTGTCAGATTTTATTTATTAAGGGATGTCTGATAATCTATAACTTACAGTAAATTTACAGTAAAATTAAACATTTAAATCCCAAACACACATTCCTGCATAAAAAAGTGTGGGAAACAAGAACAGGTGCCGGTGGTTTTACGGAGTCCACAGTTTATGACCCTTAAGATCAGGTCTGAGCTAAATTACTAGGTAAAAATGACCAGGTATCCATTATCTTCCAAACTGTCCTTTTATAGGTAAAAAGGAGGCAGAATCCTTAAAGCTGAAGCGTGTCATTTCTGCCCTGGTAGATCATTAAACAGAATTGCAGATTTAATTATTGGTTTTCCAAACACTTTCCTATTGGTCAGACAAAAAGGTAGTCCCTCCCACAATTCCCGACATAGGTTGAGGTAATGTTGATGTGTTGGACTGGGTGGGAAATGTGTGAAATGTGCATTCTCTGAGGTTCTAAAGACCTATTTTTATGGAGCTGTAGGAAATGGCTTCCTAATCTTACCATCCTGCCATCCAAGATTCAGATCCTAGATCCAGTTCTTCCTTCTGTTCTTTCTCAGTCTAAATTCTGTTCTACAATTTAATCACCGATTTCCACAGTTGCAACTCATTGCCCCCCTGTGGCGATGTTATGCACATGCATCTATACCTGCCATTTATATACAGTCATTTTTCCACACTTAATCTATATCTGTGCCCTAAACTCTCATATATTCTTCCCTTATGTTTCTATCTTTTCCTCACATTGTTCTGTCTTCTGTTCTGTTTCTGTCTCTTTTCTACAGCCTGTTAAGGGCCCGTTTGCGCTCTGGGCTTTTGGACCCTATAGGTGAGCAGAAGAGGCGCTTTAGTGCTTCCTGAAATCAGGAATCGCATTCCTCCTCGTTCAGAGCATCCCTCGCTCATCTTTCTTCATCCTCCATCTCATCCTGTACCCCTCAATGGGCTCCTTGTGTTTCTCCAAACTGTCACCTGTGGTAAACGGTAGACTTTAAAACACCACCAATAGGTTAGGCACAGACTTGGTTACCACAGCCTAACCCTGTCATTGCTTATATTTACAATATTATTTGCATGATTTGTCCCTCAAAGTGTTTTATCTAGGCAATGACTGTCATTTTTAAATTTAAATGATTTGTTGGTTTGCTACAAAAATCCTTGTTTAGATAATATATAATAATATACACAAAGGCCTCTTGTTTTTCTGAAGCGTTTCATTGTCTAGACATTTTCAGTGTTTGATGTTTCAGGGCACTTGTAAATAAGGTGGTTTGTTGCAGTAGAATCTGTGATGTTATTGGACTGAACTGCTGGTATTGCACAGAGACACATTGCACAAAAACAGTATACCAACCTCATTTCTCGCTCTCGTTTTCTGTTGCTCAAATCCTGAATGTCTGAGCTAACCAGGAACCAAGCACACATTTTTTATGGGACTCATAGTTTTTCCTTGTAAGACTTTAGATGATGGCTCATGTTAAATAGCGTTTTGCCGTATTATTGGAGCTGGGCTCATTTAGCTGTGTATAAATGTTGGGAGTAGATTTTTTTGAAGACTGAATTTTAAAAATGCTGGTCATATTTTTGTAAAATGCACTGCTGGGCAGTTTATTGTGTCTTGATTTTATGTGCATTATATGTGTTTCTTAAATGGATGTTTTTTCTGTGGTGCACATGAGAGTGAGAGATTGGGAAATGAATTCTGTAGTGCTGACAGATTCTTTTGTTGTTTATATAAAGTTAATGGTTGTTTAATTCTCAATGGCTCTTGCACTTTTGTCAGTTCTACTATTCAATAAATGACGTTTCTGCTTTTGTGTTCCTGTCTGTACTTTTTTGTTCTCTTCCTGTTGCTTTTAATATTTTAATTCTTCTTTTGAATAACCGTGGCCTTTATTTCAAAGTCAACAAACTGAAACGGCTTCAAATTTTATTATGTATGAACTAAGCACTGCACATTTACAAAACAGCAGTTTATTTGTTTGGTATTTATATTTTTACATTATTCACAAACATTATACACAAATTATACATACAAAATACAATTACAAAAAACTACAATTACAATAATTATTGAATTAAATCTTAAATTCTGTTCCAACTACAAAGTGTCCAATGTTTTAACAGTATACACACATAGTGTCACACAGTTATATGCACTATAGTCCATACGTACACTACAGTATACACACATAGTGTCACACAATTATATACACTATCTGCAGAAGTGCATAATGAAATTGTATTTAAAGGTTTTTATTCTTGTATATAGTTCATATATGCAGGGGTCTCTAGTGTAACTAATATACTCTCTCTCTCTCTCTCTCTCTCTCTCTCTCTCTCAGGAGCTCTCTGCCACCCCAGCCTGCCTTTGGTTCCAGCTCGCCCACCCTTGGCAAGAACAAGCTGCCATCAGTCAGTCAACTTATCAACCCCCAACAACGCAACACACTCACCCCATCAGGCATGGCTGGAGGACTGGCTGATAGTAAGGCCTCTATGTAATCACTGACCACTTATTTTTCTATACATTAAATGAATACTGCCTTCAGAATGTATTAGGACTGGGCAAATATATTGCATAGTTGAGACAATGAAAGACTGTGTAACTGTGTAACTGTAATTTTATATGAAGAAATGGTCAGTTCACCTGTTTAGTCTCAGAAGCATCTCAGAAGAGACTCTCTCTCTCTCTTAACCCAAGGAGAGCCTGTCTCATTCTGACAGACAGCTTCCTTTAAAAACTGAACTGGATCTTTGTGGGACATTCTGCCCAATCTTTGGCCCACCATCAAATGCATTTACATTTCTGCATTTGGCAGACGCTTTTATCTCAAGCAACTTAGAGTACATTCAAGTTATAAATTTTTACCAGTACATGTGCTCCCTGGGAATCGAACCCACTTGTAGCCTAAATGACAAACATGTATTTTTATTTGGCCTTCAGGTGTATTGTTCTGAAATGACTTAATATCTAATGACCTATAGTTAGAGCGTTTGACTAAAACTGACAGAAAAATAATAAAAAAAACAATGTTTTGGTGACAAGTTATAATGTAGTTTATGCAATACATTGTAACTGCAGACAGGTTGAGGCATAAAGACATACTGTATTTTTTCCCGCCTTTTTAAGTTTATTACAATCTCAGCCCTTTCCCCTCAGTGACACCCGCCATGATGGGCGGCCCTGTTCCTATGAACACGGATATGAGTGCACTGAGCCCTACCAACCCTATGCAGCCTCAGTTACAAATGGTGCCCTCGTCTCACTGCACTCCTCCACCACCTTATCCAATGGACAACAGCATTTCCAGGTACACAAATGTAATATACTTTTTAAATCGGAGTTCATTCCTCAAATATGGTGCAAGTAGGATTATTTTTGAAAAACATCAAATCTCCGCAGCTTCCTTTTGAGGCTGGGCTGCTCAGCCTGTTTGGACTGTTTCACTGCCCAGGGTCTGACCAATATATACCAGATTGAGAACTTCAACTTGGAGGTGAGGAATTTGCCTTGGCTGTTTATGGAATTTTATTATGAAAAAATGATGGAATATTTTTTTCAAATATAGAGCTTCTAGTGTTGAGTTTTAGTGTCCGTGTTGAGGTAGAGATCAGAGCAATAGCTGCTGTGTTCATGAGCTCTGTGGTACATCTATCCACAGGACTTGTCCAGGCTGAAGATCCCGACAGAATTCCAGCATATCATCTGGAAAGGAATCATGGAATACCGGCAGACCATGGAATTTTCTCCACCTCCCCACATCTTGCGCACCTCTAGCGGAACATCTACTGTCAGCGTGGGCTCCACCGAAGCGCGAGGCGAGCGCGTCATCGACGCTGTACGCTTTACTCTCCGTCAAACCATTTCCTTCCCGCCTCGAGACGACTGGACCGATTTCTCCTTCGACTTGGCCCCCGATTCCCGACGCAACAAGCAACAGCGCATCAAGGAGGAGGGAGAATGAATGCTTTGCAATACGCTGTACAATACATAGTCATTATACACTCTTTACTTTTGTTTTAACACTGTGGTGTTGGTCCGAACCGTTTCACAGTTTTCCTCAGCAAGCCATAAAAGAAAAACTGTGACCTAATAGCATTGTACTTAAAACTAAACGACAGAAAAATGCACTTAAAGTCCTTTGTTTTCCCTCGCTGGTGGATTTGGCTTTGCATTTACATTTATTCATTTGGCAGACGCTTTTATCCAAAGCGACCTACAGTGAATTCAACGCATGCATTTTATCAGTATGTGTGTTCCCTATCAAACCCACAACATTTGCCCTACCAACGCAATGCTGTACCAGTTGAGCTACACAGGAGCTTTGGTTGTCATTTCAAGGCCCTGAGGGGAAATGGTGCGTCACTGAATTATTGTCATTTGTACCATTTCTTGAGACAAAGCACTTAAGAAATGCTAACATATTACTACTTGCAAGATTAAACACTGAATATTTTGGGGGGTTTCACACAGCCAAAGGTGTGCTTGTATATTTTTATTTTTGTAAACCTTTCCTTCCCAGTAGGAACTTTCCTTGGGGTTTACCAATATCTGCTGTAAAACTCTGACGTTTGTCAGTTTTGATTGTATACATTTCAAAGCACATGATTGTTTATTCTCACAGAAAGTGTTATTCGTTGTCATTTGTGGTGTAAGACTGACGTCATGTAGCCTTTATGTAATATTGTAAACCTTTTGTTGTTGTTTTTTATTGGTGAGTCTTAAACACTGTCAGTGCAAGTATTGAATTGCTGGGTGTGCATATGGAGAAATTTGTTGTTTACTGCCCAAAGTCTTTACTATTGGCCATTTCTTCAGTATTTGTTTTCAACAAATTTACAAATAACTTGACGCTCATTATTAGCCGTGTGGCAATATTGTACAGTTTTATTTTTATTTTTCGTTCAACAACTGAGAAAACAATTCTTTATTATACTATAAATAAGGGATTATTGTAAATATGTTGCAATGTACTTATTTTGATATAAACCAAAAATAAAAAAATTTACATTGTTGCTTGTTTTTTCGTATAGACAAATTAACATTTTGAGTTGTTACCACAAAGCAGTAGAGATATGAACTTTTAGTGCAAGAGATTTACAGTAAGACTTTAAAACCCAGAGACTTTGAAATTGATGAGCATTTGCATAGTGTGACAAATTGACAAGACTTCACAGAGGAAACAAAACAGTTAGCTTGCCAAATGTTCTTACCTTGTGTTCCTTTTACCTTGTGTGACCATTATACTCAAAAACGGTCAGTTTTAAATGTAAAACTGGTTTGAATCCAGTCTTGTCAGTATCAATACATAATACAATACTTGTATTACCCTCAACAAAAGCTGGTCTATTTAACAATTATAGGCATTGTAAAACATTCAATATATCCTCTGGTATATTTTACAGAGAAAAGTCTGATTTTACCATAGGTGCAAAACGACCATCTCAACACTAAGGCTTCAACCACAAATTTTGATGATTTAAGAATTTGACAAATGATGCAACAAAACGTTATTACTGGATAACTTACTGTGTACAAAAAGCAGCAGTTTGGAAATGCCAGAACTGATACAATATTCTTAATACTTACATTAAACATCCACTAATGCCTGTCAGTCATCCGTTTCCATGTAAATTAGCATTCCTGTGAACAAACTGTTTGAATAAATATGTCAAACTCGTCTCAAGTACATGAGTATGCAGCAATATATGATTAAATTTCTTGTTTAAAATAGCTTATCATTAAAGCTTGTGACAGATAAAGGAGAGATCATTGATCTAACTTGCTGAATTAGGTCAATTTTTCAAACAAAGATCATAGAAGCAAAATAAAAACATTCATTCTAATGCAGGCTCACATTAACCTCCTCATGCCCATAGTCTTCCTGTCAGTTATAAAATGGCAATAGGACCAAATAGTCATGACAGCTCTGAAGGGCTCCGTATCCGTGTTGCCCAGGAAACAGGAAGTGGGTGAGAATGTGGGAACCCTATGCTGTTTCCTGCTTCCCCTTCAGGTGGACTTTGCTGGAGCTGTGGCTATCTTCTGAAGGTCTCTGATATCTCCACACTAAGAGCTTTCCATAGCATCCAGAACCTTCATGATTTGTTGTTTGATAGCCTTGGTGGCATCACCCGCATTTGGAATTAAATACCTTGGGAAGAGATGGAAAAATGTCACCATTCATCAACCTTATACTAAAAAAAAAGTAACATTTTCCCCTCAGCACAAAATTAGCAAGTCCCACCAGGATTTGTATGTTAACTGAACACACCTTTCCACAGCCATTATCTCCACAGCTGCCACACTGTTGTTGCCAAACTTGAAGGTAATGAGTTCCGGATGCTTCTTTTTGGAAGTGATCTTCACCACGGAGTTCAAGGCCTGCCTGGACTGAATGTAAGCAAAGCCTTTGCGTGAGGCGATCTCTCTCAGGCAGTACATGTGTGTTGCTGTGATGAGGAGATGGCTGTGAAAGACAGAAGGGTTGAATTAGCCACTGCTATATAATTAGCCCTTACTATGAAAATGAGGCTGAATCAGTCGGTTGCATTCAGACAAGCAGCCTCACCTTGGGAACATGTGTCCAGTCTCCTTAACTTCACTGCATTGAATATGGTGCGTTACATCAGGTTTGTTTATCCATGTTTGAATACTGACAATTTCTTTCCTGTCATCATCTGACATGGATGAACTGTCAATTTCATCTGTAAAGGGAAGGAAATGAGGCAAAAACTGAACAACAATGAATTACACCAAGTGTAACACAAAGACAAATAAGTCAAAATTTCTGTCAAATTTTGCCCATCCGAATTTAGCTTCAACCCTGCTACCCACACCTGCCTGCAATTCTGAGGCAAAAATTAACCCAAACCGGGCAACCCAGAATCTGAAATAAACATCCATTATAAGGAACTGTGCATGTACCTGTGTCATACTCTTCCTCATCACCAATACTGAAAACTGGCTTTACACCTCTGTACGGCCTTCCCACCCGATCACTGCTGCTGACGTGCCTGAATGAGGGCAAAGGAAAATTCGTTGGACGACGAGATACAGCATCACACTTACAGCAACACAAGCTTGTCCCTCACACCAACATTGTCCTCCATGACAGTGAAATGAGGCGGCCTCTAGGATTTAAAAAGGTGAGTTATGTTAGTTGAAAAAGAGGGAGATTCAAATGTCTGGGGTGAGAATCAAATTGTAGGCCAGGCACTTTCCTTCTGCATGAATAAACAACTTGTTTAGCTTTTGAATTGCCGCAGCCTTACACAGCTTTATCACCTCAGTATAAAAACACCCTCTCTACAAGTTACTGGCATTGAAGAGGAATGAGGCAGCAGTGATAAGACTTCAGGCTTCGAGACTTAAACAAGAAAAGGCAGAGCGAAAAGTTCAGTGTTAGAGGTTACCACGGAAACAACAGCCTTAGTGACACAAAGACCTGTGGACTTAAGCCACAAATGTAACTAAATTCTAGTAGTCACGCGTGTGAAGGTCCGTACACCCGATGCCAACACCGCTAATTCTACAACTAATTCCCACTCCACTCTCTGAGGAGAAAACTGGTTCTACAAAGTTCTGAAGCAACGAGTGTAGATGCATGTGATGTAGATGTGGAACAGGAAGGCTAACAGGCTTTTAAAGCGTAAGTGTTTTAATAAGCCCTACAATGAGTTTCAGTACCCGCCTAGTGAACACTAGTGATGTCTTACCGATCCAGCGTCCCCTTTTCTGGCCAGGACAGATTGAAAGATATTCTAGTGTGAAATACCAGGGCATATGTGGGTGAATTAAAACACACTCCTGGAAATCAATAATAACTTTTGATAATATTAATACGAGACTAATATTGTATGTGTGGGTGAGGCAAACTGAACTGATTGTCACACAATCCAATCACAATGAACGTTTGCATGTTTGTTAACCCCAAGCAGGGCAGGTGACGCTCACCTGTCGACAGGTGTGGTAGTGTTCTCAATAAAGCTAATCACCTTCTCCTTCACATTTACTGACTTTGACTTGAGAGCAAAAGTCATTTTGTTGACAAGTGATTTAACTCCTTTGCCATCCGCGCTGTTTAAATCCCCCTTTATAAAGACAAGAGAAAAAATTAACTCATGATTGGCTATCATTAGCTGTAGGCTAAAGAGGTATGTTTTAATAACCACAATGACAAATACGGTCAAGTCAACAAGCTAAATCATTTCTGCAAAATTAGCATAATTATATAAAACTGCAAAAATACTGATTTTGAAACTGGATTTCCAAACACTCAACTGACAAATTTGCATTATATAGCATAATATTACTATATAGCATAATATTACTAAACAGCATTGTTATTTTACAGCAATATTACTATATTGCATAAATATTATTATACAGCAATATTACTATATACCATAACATTACTATATAACAATATTACTATACAGCATAATATCATTATCTAGCAATATTATTATGTAGTTTAATTGTTAAAAAAAAGATTTCTTGCCTTACTATTAATGCCCACAAGACGACACAACATAAGATGACATAACAGCAACAATAAAATAACTACAGCTGCTAGCATGTAAATGCTGCATTTGTGCAACACAAAACTCACGTCTGCCGAGCTGCTGTGGGATCCTGAGGTGCTCACGATCCAGTGAACATAAACATTATCCGGCCCTTCAACATTAATGTCCGCCAAGTGCTGCTGCAAAGCTGTGCATTAAAGTGAAAACACATCAATATCACAGCATCACTGCTGTCGTCATTTCTAGAAGATACACAATTCAGACACAATATGCATTAAATAAATTAAAAAATGTATTACTTTGCAGCTGAAAACAGAACTCACCTGTAAAACCACCTTTTGCTATGCTCACAAACTCTTTATTTTTCTACACAAAAAAAGAAGGATTTATATATAAAACCTTTAAATTGTGTAGTTACAAATAATGTAGGACATGCTAAACAGTATTGGAATTATGCTTAACAGTATTAGCATGTTAGCGTAGCAAATTCATAAGTTCATAAACTCATAATTCATTAAGTCTCTGACCTGCAGAAAGTGAGCGAGCACCATGTTCATGTACATATCCTCTTCCTCACGACCACTGCCCATAAAACACAGATGTTCTCCGCTGGCCGCAGAGCCCGACTCTAAGGACTGCCTCTGTGCCTCCAGTAGGGACTTCACTGACAGGGTGAACTCTGAGGGGTTGTGGAGCATCTGTGAAACGGAACGTCACCACAATACTGAGACTGAGAGAACATGGAAGGATACAGGGCTGCGTTTCATTCAATAAAATGGACATTAACAATAACACATTAATGTGATGTCATATGTAAATAATAAAGAAAGGGGAAAAACTCTTTTCTTACCAAGTCTGAGTCCAGGTGGAAGGCAGTGGAGAGGTGGCCGGCATTATACTGCTCTGCAGGGCGGCAGTCAACTACAAAAAACCTCACACCCTCCTATTGGACGGCGTAAGACCGTAAGCAAACACTGATGAGACTCATATACCATCAAATTATGAGCATTTTTTAATTCCATCTGTCATCATTGTTAAATACGCTTGAAGCTGTACTGTTAAAAATACAGTGTAATGTTACTGTTACTGTTTTTTGTAATATTATGTAATAGATTGTGACGGTTTGAACGGTGACGTCGTCTGAGGGACTCACAGGTTGTAGCTGATTGGCCTGCAGGATCTCAGGAACAGATACAGACAAACACAGAGCCTGACTGAGATACATGTCCTCTTCCCTCAGAGCCAACAGACTGCTGCCAAACAGATTGTGGTTCTCCTGCACACAAACACACAGTTTTAAGCGTGTCGGATTCGCTGGCATTGGGTTTTCATTTGTTTACAATTATCTTAATTCTGGAAATTGTTATTATGGATCACAAAATATAACAACATAATCACAATTTAATCACATTAATCATTCACATGTGATCATTCTCATGTTGTATTTTGTTTTGTATGTATTTCATGGTGTCATTGCAAATCCTTCATATTCTCGTCCAATAAGAACTGCACATAATGTAATATATTGTATTTAATATATAATAATTTAATATAAGATAATATATTTAATAATAATAATTTTATAATACCATATATTGTGTAGAATGTCTGATTTTTTGTTCAAAATTTATCTTTGTATTTTGTGTAAAGCTCCTCTGAAGCGATGTAACATTGCAAAAAGCACTGTATAAATAAAACTGAATTGAATCGAATTTATCGAAGGTAGTCGGCAATAGCAAGCAAGAAAGAAACCCTGTTTACCTTTCTGAGAGACAGAGGAGTCTTGCTGTTGTAATACTGCGCTAATGACAACAAATCTTCAATGTCTTCTGCTTCTAACAATGATGGCGACTGCTCCAGCATTTCTGACAAATGAAACAATTTACCTCAGTAAAGTCTGGTGAAAACAACCAATATCTTAAATGCATCATTTAATCAAAGAATGAATAAACATTTACTGATTATGTCTTCTTTACTGTCTCCTTCCTGGGCAAGAATATTGTCTCTGAACATATAAAGCAATTTTTACTAAATTAAACTAATACAGTGTATTAAAAAAAATGTAGGCAAATTCTGTAAGTTATTGGTCTGGGTGACGTACTTGGCGTTGACGAGGATGATGAGCATGAGGAAGAAGATAAGAAAGGGGTCGGCTTGTTGGAGGTAAATGTCCCATAAGGTTTGCGTTACCTCAGGGGGGCAGTGACTAGAAAAAAGACTCCCTAGCTAAAAAAGAATATGGAAAGTTACACATGTTTTAAGTTTTAAGTTACTCATTTGTACACATAATACTGTCGATATTCGGGTCACTGTGTGAAAGTGACCCTACAGGTTGTGAATCAAGTCAACTTAAAATGAAACAAGTGTGGGTAGATTTTGTATAGATAGGAATACAACTGGCATGTCTATACATTGTAGAACATTAGGCTGGAGAATCACTGACCCAGTTGATGGCGTAAGAATCAGGAGTGATTTTTTTGGTATCCAGGAACGAGCAGAGTTCAGGTTCGTGGTACTGCAACAGGAGTCTGAATAAGTGAAACGGCCGCCCCTTCACCACACAGTCTCTGCAAACCGAAAAAAAAGATATTGAATCACGAAAATTGATGGTGAACAAAACTCTTTAGATGTGGTTTATGTATGAATTACAAATTGTAGCTTATAGCCGCACATTATATTGTCTACACTTAACATGAAAACGAGAACTATGTGACTAATTCTGAAATAACTAGCGTTATAATATATCACATCTGGTTAGCATACCTCAAGCATTGGTGTTACCCAACATACTGTAACTGTACACTGTAGAATAGAAACAGGCAGAAATACATAAGCGTCCCTACCGTGGGATGTACTTATTCATGATGGCATAGAAGCAGTTGTAGAGGTCTTTGCGGGACAGCTGTAAGCCCAGAAGCGGTTTCAGAACGTGTGGCCAGCTAAGATCTGGTGTGAAGGTGACATTTCTGGATTTGCAGTAGAAGGTGATTACTGACTCTACATCGGACACCAGGTCCCGCCCGTTCTCCACAGGTAACCCCAGGTGATCTAGGTGGAGAAATTTTAAAATTATAATTTAAAACATTATATTTACATTTCCTTTGGCATAGACTTTTAAAAGAAACCATAGGATTTACCACAACACTGAAAAGACGTACGTTTTCTGGGTTAAGCCAGTTTTAGGCAGGTTCAGTACGGTTCATTATTGCATATTTGTTTGCATATATTCCGTTTTCAGTGTGAAACGGATTAATAGGAATGCTATATAAAAATGGAACCATATGGAGACAATAATAGCTATATCTAAATGGAAACCCTATTTCACTTTCACAAGGACAATAACAGCTTCTTCAAGGCTATTGCTATGACCACAATCTTCTCCCATTTGGTGCAAATGAGAGTCTGGTTGTGGGGGTGTATTCGAATCTAACATGCTTCACAATCACAGCCCTCTGCAGACCTCAATGTTTCTATCTTATAACTACAGACACCTGATGGCAGGTGAACGCATGTGAAATGTCTGATACACGTTGTGTTCTGAATAACCAGCAGTGATATGATGTAGAGCATCAGACTCCACATTCATATAACCCATATGCAGTACATGTGTGGTACACAACTGATAAATGGAATAATGAGATTATGGAGAGGTTATTCACCGATGATCTGCTGACTGCAGGTGTGAATGAGCGTCTGTTCTGGTAGGTCCAAACCCCCGTCCCATGAGGACAGACTGTCTCCTTTACCGGAAACGTTCAAAGCGATCTGTCAACACACACGTATGTTCAACATCAGAGCCGGTAAACAAAGTATGAGGTGAACCATCGCTTGAGACAATTAGCAATTAGCTGACATGTCCTTCCGAAGCATTTAAGCTACACTTTTTGTCAGTATGTGTTTTATGGGAGCTAAACCCATGAACTTGGCTTGGCTAGTACCGTTATCTACCAACTGGGCTACAGGAACAACAAGGCTCCTGCAGTGTACTGTGATATCGACTTAAACCCTCAAGAGCTGTAGGGCCTAAGCTCTCAGCCTAGATATAGTTTCCTTAATGGCCATCTGATCGATACAGAGGCTCTTTAATGCCCCTGCGGACACACCAATTCCACTGGAAACCCCTTGCAAACAAAGCTTTGCATGGATCTTATGAACTCTGACTGCCATTCGTCGACAGCATGTACAGATACACAAACTTACCATCCATAATCTAGCCCGTTCTGGTGGGGGTAGGTGTTGGACTTGGGCAACACCATCTTGATTAGAGTCCAGATCATATCCAGAGTCGAGAGC
>JBAJNP010010044.1:0-17076 GCA_036877545.1 Yasuhikotakia modesta | reverse complement strand
CCATGGCTCGGTTCTTCTCGGTGTGCCACACAGCACCTGTGCAGCGTTTAACAGGCCATTCTGCACAATGACATCCTCAAACTGTTATGAATGTCTTTATTAGGTTATGAATCACATTTTTGGGTGTTTAATTTCATACAGAATCAAGAACATGTTTAGATACAGAATGGATATAAAAAGTATTTGATATTTGGGCATAATCATAAGATAATTGTTGTCCCTATAAATGTGACATTTAATGTCTACTGATGCTTTAGAGACGCAGACCATTTTTTGCCCTAATGTTTTGAAGTCAGCCTTTAAATTTGCACTTGATTTCTTAATTAAAAGAATTTTAATTTTATTAATTATTAATAATTAGGAAAAGGACATTGGTGTGTGTGTGTGTGTGTGTGTGTGTGTGTGTGAGTGTGAAAGGTGGATGCATACTCTCAGATGACAGGCCGGACCCTGAGCACAGAATGTGTTTAACTGCCTCACTGGCTGTAAATTTGTCACACTGTCATTTTCTGGCTGGAAAGTGAAAACGGCAGTTTGCCACAGATCTTTACGAGCCGTGAGCTTCCAGGTCCTGCAGTTCTGGGTCTGAATGTTTCTGAGACACTTTCACTGGAGGACAGGAATTAACAGCAAAACCTATGGGAAAATACCTGTCTTGTAGATTTGTGTTTTTTCATGTTCTGTCATGATGTGAATTATTACAGATCTAATTAATTTTATGTTAAATTACTGTAATAGGTAAGTTGTAGCTAATTTGTGTTTTTAATTTATAACAATTTTACCTGTATAAAGGTAAAATATTACTATGATCAAATAGTCAAAATAATACACCAATGCTTAAAACTAAATCCTTCAAAATTATAAATTACTGTCTGTTAATGAACTTTTTTTAGCATATCCTGATTTAATGTTTTTTATTATTAAGCATAAATATGTTGCATTGTGTTTATTAACATCCACAGATTGTTAGTTCACATCCAGTTTTTACTGCTAAGGGTTCCAGTTAGTGATTTAGTGTGATTTATAGAGGAAAACACACACACACACGTTTTGTTATCAAGAAATGGCACTAAGCAGCTTTCACTCTCTCTTATACACACAGAATTTGTGTCCTGGAGAGCCATAAAAGAGGTGATGTCATGTCTGAAGTGAGACTGTGTGTGTTTGCGCTGATCCGTCACTCATTCAGAACCGGTGAATGGCTCGAGTCGCTCTGAAAGAGAACCACAAAAAGCCCTGAAATCCCCAACAAATTTATCACCGACGCTCTGAAAGTTTCTCTTCTGGTCAAATTGAATTTACCTCAGGCTTCAGTAGGTGTGTGTGCTGGTAGCGTGAGGGTTTATGCCTTTTCTGCATGATTTATAAAAAACAAAATGATTACATTAAATTAAAGAGAAATAAAGGAAAAGGAAAATTATGAAAGAGTGTCAAAATAATCCTCAAGAAATGTCATTGTTGTATTTCTCCGCTCAGTTTAATCTCTAACATTTATATTTAAAATAATAAATGGCAGCAAAATATTGAATAAGAAGTGAAAGTGATTTGAAAATCTATCACAGGAAGATAGATTTTTTGTGTTGTTTAACAAGTTAACAGTATGTTTGACGTTGTTCTGTTGGGAAAATGTGTAATATGTGCCTTCAAGGGTAATGTTGTATTTGCTTCAAATTTGCCCACAAGAAGTCCCTAAAGGAACAGGTTAAGAAGTAAAACATGATGTGATAATAATCTACTTTTTGATGCAACTTCTAACTATTTTGACGCATATTTAGTCATTTACTGGTATAATAAAATATATTGTGTTTGGTCGCTATAAATCGTGTGACATCACTTCCTCCTCACAGGTAGATGTTTGAGGCAGTATCAGTGATGAGACTCATGTTGTGTTCACAGCTGTTGAGACGCTGGTTTTGTGCTGGTTTGTTTGTTCATGTCCAGCGGTCTTCTGTTCGTTCTGATGTTCTGGAAGATCAGAGGTGTGACTCCATTAAAAGCTGCTCTTCACGGTGGCTTTTGACTGCTGTCTGAGGAGAGGGGAGTGTTTGAGGCACAAAAGACAAGCACAAGCGTTTAGGGTGAGACAAAGGCCGGTCTGAGTAGCTCAGAGAGGGGTTAAACTCTTCTATTGTTTGCATGCAGTTAAAAGATCACCGGTGTGTCCTTTAACATCAGAGACTCAAGGACACAAGAACACAAAACCTGTGGAGAACATCAGGTCGTATTTCATCATCCAATCAGAGAAAAGATTGTAGCCGTTAACATTTGCATCATGACAACCGTAATGCAATAAACAAAAATATCATTTTCAATACTGTGATTTAAATGATGATATTTCATGCATTGGTGCATGCAGAATTGAATAGAATTTTTGTTTCTCTGAAATATTGCACATCTAAAATATATTTCAAGTAAATATTTTATTAATTGTTAATATAACTGTACAGGTTGCACTTTTTTGGGCTGCTTTTAATTTTTTAAGCATCAAAAACTATTAAACTGTGTAAATAAGAACAGCTTTTTCAACTGGCAAATTTCCCATGGGAATGATGTAACATCCATTGAATGTCAGGTATGTTTAGATTTGAGTATTTGAAATGGTGACAGACACAATGGAATGTGTCTGTAAAGTGTGCGTGTGTCTGTGTCTGTAAAGAGAGAGTCTGTAGAGACAGACACAATGGAATGTGTCTGTAGAGAGTGTGTGTGTGCGAGTGTGTCTGTGAAGAGAGAGAGAGAGTGTGTGTTGGACTGAAGCGCCCTTGAGAGGACAGGCAGGTTTAGAGGCAATAAATGTAGATGTGGGAAGAAGAAACTCAATAGCAGAGGGACTTCTGTGGCTGTTGTGCTGCTCATCTGTCTCCAGCATCTGCAGACAGCAGCCTGGGCAGTAATGAGTCGTCTGGCTTTATATTGACTGCTCTGCTGCCGTGGTCATGGGGACGATTACATTTGCTACTGAGAGTGAAAGGATTACACCTCTAAAATCATTGAATTGCGCAGAATGAATAGATGGAGGCTGAAAATGAGGCTGGGTTCTGCTAACTGGACTGTTTCTGTCTCATGTTGTGCTTTATTAATGCCCTGACGTAGCGTATAAACAACATGATGGGGGCGAGTCATTCAGTAAATTGTAAATTATGTTTTTGTTTGCATGCTTCATGACTATAATGTTGGTCTCACGTGCACACATCTGATGTCTTTAAAGGAGTAGTTCACCTATAAATGAAACTGATAATGTCATTTACTTACCCCATACAATTTATGAGATCTCCTTAGATCTCATATAGCTAATGTTTTAAAAGCGTCTTTTGTGAAAAATCCAATAAACAAATCCAAACAGAACTTTAAGAAACATCAGATTTTGCTACATCATTTGATTCCTCTCTAGGAAAACAGAAATAGTTCCCGGTGTGGACCGGGTCGACGTGACACTAAGACTTCCTCTGAGAGCAGCAGCGTGATCCGAGCCGGGCCGGGTCTTCTGGGACCGGGGCTGGGTGTCTGTTTACGGGCTCTGTGATTGGTTTCACTTACGGCCGTGCAGAGCAGCAAACATATGCGTCTGACGAAAAGCTCTGGGGGGTTCTGACGGGCCAGAGGGCGAGCCGAACACGGACGAGGGGTTCAGAAGCCGTCTGTTAGCAGCCGAGCGTGGTGAACCCTGTGCCCCGGTGTCAGCTGGAGGCGGGGTGGGACGTGTCGGTCGAACCCCCCCGACCACACTGTAATACGATCAGATCTTAATGGTGGTCAGCGTGTATTTGAGCTCTGGTCCATATTGTCTGTATCTAGAGCGCCGGTGGCTGTTGGCAGCAGACGTTTGAGGTTATCTTAGAATAAATAAGCCATGATGTCACTTTCTGTGTGTGTTTGTTTGCTTGCTGGAATGTGTCTCATGTTAAGACCAACAGAAAACGACAAAATATGGGCAAAAAATAGCAATTTCTTTCATAACGTGTCTTTGTTTTCCAGTTTAATCCACAAACCGATCATCTGATTTCTCAGGTTGTGGTTCATAATCTGTTTAAAGTTCTTAAAGGCAGAGAGTCAGATAGTTTTATTTAACGTGTGAACATAAGCTTGCGTCAGTAAATACTGAGGAGTTATTGTGAGTGGAGTTTGTGATAAATATTTCTGTCATGCTTTATTTTACAGTGTCTGTTACAAACGTTACATTTATTTAATATAATAATATGATCGATAAATGATACGTAGTTGCAGATCAGTGATCAAAACTGCCATATTTTTGCAACGGCACGCTAATTAAAATGACTTATTATTTCAGCTTCTTGGGGGGTAATTTGGCTTCATTTAATTTAGAGATGTGCCAACCTGTGATTTTATGTGACGCGCTGTCTCTGTTTTCTCTCTGTTTCCGTGTGTGTGGGGTTAATGTGATGTCACAGGAAATAAGAAGCGCTCCGTATAACCCGGATGTGTCCCACTCTGATCGGATCTGGGGCAGAGAAACTCAGTGGCACATTCCGGTCGGATATCTAATGGTGTGTTTGTATTTGCACACACGTGTGTGTGTGTGTGTGTGTACTTGTGCGTGTGTGCATGTGTGTGTGAGACGTGTGTGTGTGTATGTATGTGTGTTTGGGTTGATGAGCTGCTCTGCTTGACATTGGGGTTCACTCTTGAATGTGTGTGTGTTTGTGGTGGGCTTACATATGGCAGAGGGGCTGTTTAAGAGGAGCTGCCGTGGGTCTATTCTGTATAAAGAGACACAAGACACAGAATTGTTTTTTGTTTCGCTCTCGGCCGCCTCTGTTGACTTCCAGGTTGACAGGATCTTGCTCTCGCAGGCGCTGTTGTTATGAAGCATTCAGATGCTAATTTGCACTGAGGGAGGGGCAGAATCTCACACAAACTTGATTTGTCTGTGAATAGCAGCTTGTGTTTGCTCTGACCTCTCTACTGCCCAGAGACACCAGCTCTCTCTCACACACACACACTCTCACAAACACACACTCTCTCTCACACAAACTCTCTCTCTCATACACACACACACACACACTCTCTCTCACACAAACTCTCTCTCTCTCTCTCACACACACACACACACACACACACTCTCTCTCACACAAACTCTCTCTCTCACACACACACACACACACACACACTCTCTCTCACACACACACACACACACACACACTGCTTTGCTAGACTGCTTTGCAGCGGTCTAGACAATAATTCTGCTCTCTTATAATTTTGTTTATTCTGTTTTTTCTCAATTAAGTTACTTCAGTCAGGTTTTCTTTTTCTTTTCATCTAACAGCTGATCAGCTGTTGAAAAGTTTTATCATTCATCTCATTATTGCAATCGACTCATTTGAGGCATCTTGTTTCATTTATGTTACTTGTATTAATTTATTACGGTGAGAAATTGAGTAGGAAATGCAGACAGTAACATTTTAATAAATTATGAAGACATACTGAAGTAAATACATAATTAAATTAGAGTAAATAAGAGAGATTTAACTATAACAAAATGCTGTTTTTATGAATGTAAATGTTTCTTATATTAAAGGGTTATTTATGCGTTTGTGTATTAGCTAACCTGTTAGTTATGATATGTTAATAGGTGACTTTATTCCAAACACATCCTCCACATGAGATTCTATAAATTATATAAATTATATTTTTGTATTTCGTTGCAGCTCATGTTTGTGCCTCAGGCGCAGTAAAATGTCCCGAATATAACATGTGACCCTTAGGCTATTTTTCTTTTTCTGAATAATAACATTTGTTCTGGTTAAAATTACCATCCGATCGGTTCTGGTCTGCCACGTCACATTATACAGCCCGATTATGTGTTAATCAGAGCCCTCCAAACACACACACACACTTTATAAGTATACACACATCTCATATTTTTCTCTTACTGATTTTAGTTTCTTAAGATTTTGCATGTCAAAATTTCTAAATTATTTTTTAGGAAAACTGCAGTAATTATAGAGTTAATTTAATTTTATTCTTTGTATGCTGTTGTGGTTTATAAAACTTTTTCCATCTGGTTTCGTGTGTTTTTACAGTAGCTGCTATATTTTGTTCAGTCAGTAAATTCTTTCTCATTATGTTTTAAAAAGGTCTAATTATAATGAAGCATAAAAGGTTTATTTGCTATTTGCATCTGTTGTTCGCTGTAGCCGGACCTTTATTGTCTTTCTGTGGTTTTACCAGGAACTGACAGTGAATCTGGGGGTCAAATTTGGTGACACCCAAATTACCAATTCATTTTCTGTCTGCGGCGACCGTTCTGGTCATATCCTGAGGCGTCATATCGGATTAAAATCAGACAGGCTGGTGAAATTCTTCTTTAAATATGGACGTGACATTGTGTTTTTTTTGTGAGTCATTGTGATTTTTAAAGGGAACACGATGTTATTTCTCTGTTTAAAAAGAGCCACAAGCGTTAGCAGAGTCTAGCTTACTTTCTAAACATTTCAGATTGTTTGCTTTGTTTAACGGCTGATTTACACGTTTTCTTTTTGCATTTAATTTACGTTCTGACGTTGATGTTCAGGGTTGAACTCGTGCTAAAAAAAGACGTTTAAAAACACTTACAGGAAACGGCATCAGTAATGGGCAGCAGGCTGTGTTAATTACCTTGTGTGCGTCGAGTTAACAATACATGCACGTTCAGGAACAATGCGCCTGTCGCAGCACAGTCTGAATGCAGGTGAATGCATGTCTGACCTGCAGTAGTGGGAGGAGTTTTGTGTCAATGAAAGCACTATTGTAAAGTGAAAGAGACACCAGTGTTTGTTGTGAACGGCCCCTTTCCAGCCCAAACAATCAGTTTATATTGTTCTGCAAGATGCTGTCCCAGCTAACAATTTTAGGTTGTAAAAACGTTTCCCTAGCGTTTCCATTAAATAACAAAAACCTAAATGTTAAGTTATTTTGATCGTTCTAGGAATGTTCAAAACATCCAGTTTTTTAGACATTGTTTTAATGTTAATCCCTGGTTGTAAGAACATTTTCTTATCAAGCATATTTTTAAAACGTTTTGTTAACAACTTAACAATAACATTTTAAATGTATGTAAATAAAAAACATTTTACTGATGTTACTGGAATAATAATAACAGAAGTTTTAGCTAATGCTGTGGGAATGTTACCTGGTAGCTGCGATGTCTGTGGCTTTAAGGCTGTATCAGACAGTTGTGTTTGAGTTTTTAACACACTCACCATCTGAATAATCAGACAGTTTGTGTCATTTATCAGAGGTGATTATTGCAGCAGGTTTCTAATGATGCATGTTGTGAACCAACAGAAAACCACAAATCTCTCACAGTTTGTGTTGCCCTTTAAATGTCTGTCTGTCTGTCTGTCTGTCTGTCTGTCTGTGTCTGTCTGTCTGTTTTTAATCTGTCTCACAGCTGCATTTAATCAGTTTTATCCTGGTGTCATTCAGACCTGATGGATGATTAACAGCCCAGAATGAATTTAGATCAGACTTCTGACCAGAAATGATTTTGATCTGATTGATTTTGATTTTAAATTTGCTTGTGTGCAAATTTATGTCATGAATTTGCAGCAGATATTTAATTTAATTTCCATAAATCATAAGTGAATCATTTTAAATGATTCAAAGTGAATCATTTAATTTTGGAATAACAAAAATATAAATGCATTTGTTGATCATATTGTTTTTTTAATAGCCTGTGTATTTTTGTTTGTGTTATTTGTGTGTGTGTGTGTGTGTGTATATTTGTGTATTTGTGTGTATGTGTGTGTGTGTTGTGTGGTCCAGTGGCTCTCTGAAGGAGATTAAACTCCCTTCATGTGTCTGAATGCGTCTCTGCTGTTTTTCCACCCAGCTGGATCTCTGCATGTGGTCTGTCTGATCAGCTCATTTATGTCTCGCAGACCAGCAGAACTTTCTTTAGTCCTTCTGTAATCGAACCCTCATCTTCATATCAGAATTCATCAATATTTTCAATTAGAAATATAAGATGAATAATAATTAACAAAACCTACATGGCATTTCTGTCTTCTGCTTGTTTTTGCAGGAAACTGAAATGAATCTGAATTGTTTTTGAATTGGGGTTTATATTTTAAAGGTTTTAATTCTTTAATTGTGTTTTTAATAATAGTTACTTTATTTGTATCCCTAAATTTTTACATTCTTGTTTGTTTAAATTAACATTTAGCTGAATGTTTAATTTCATTTCATAATTAAAAACAAATGCAATTTAAGTAATAAAATACATTTGATAATAGTGTAATATTATATAAATAACTGCAATGAACAACTAATACAATAAACAACTAGTACAATTTATAATTTAATATTGTTGTATATTATTCTGTGTAAGATCATGTATATAAAGTGCTTCATAAATGATGTTTTATTTAAATCTGAGTGAAATTGACTGACTGAGAAACTATTTTAAATTACACTATTTTTTAGAGAGAAAACCTTCACATTTCTGCCAAGAAATTTTGCTTTTTTTGTAACTGTTCAGGTAAAGTTTACAATCATCCCAAATGTGCCTCAAGTAAATGGAACGTATAGAGAAAATGCAGCTTTCTAATCCTGATGAAAGCAGACAATGTGTCTAATAAATGTGCTATTTAAGAAGGATGCTGAGAAAGACTGAGGTGTAGCTGTTATGGACCAGAACACATTTTTAATGTGGTTTTGCTGTAAGAATCTTTCTGTTTCTGTCTCTCATTTTATTCTTTTCTGTTTTCACATCATTGATTTTCTGTGTCCTGATAACAATGACATTGTCTCCTCACATGATTTGCTTTGAATTTGCTCATTTTGTTCGTCCGTCAGATGGACGGCGGGTCTCTCTCTCTCTCTCTCTCTCTCTCTATCATCATCTGAATAAGAACAGAGACACACTGATCTCTGTCTTTCACTGCTTAGTGTCGAACTGCAGAAATTTTTTCTCGTAACAACCTTTAAGATAAAAATTTCATTTGTTAAAAAATATTTTGTATTATGTATTTTTATATAGTTATTTAGGTTTATTTATTAAGATTATCAAAATGACTTAAATGTGTTTTGGAAAATTGTGGCGATATTTAATTCTGTGTTGTTGAGTTTTACATACATACATTTATATTTATATACAAAGTACGTATGTGTATTTTATATATATATATATGTGTGTGTGTGTGTATGTATGTATTTGATAAAAATTGGTTAAACTGTATTAGTCGCTTTCATGTTTAAATTATAATAGGTTGTTTGGTGTGTGTGTGTTTATACAGTCACACACACAGATGTGTAGTCATTTAAAGCAGTGACATGTTTATGTCATTTCTAGTCTGTTCACTTTCTTATTTTAACAGACAGTTCTTTATTAATAAAGAACACAATATATTAGTCCAGTTGAATCTGTAATGTTCAATTTACATAAACATTTTCAAGCATTTACAGTATGTTATTATTATTTACAGTAAAATGTGACACATGTAAAAACCGTCAGATTGGATAAAACTCTTTATAATCACAATATTATAAAATTCTAATTTTAATAACGGATGTTATCTGATCAGCTTTAAATCTTTCATTTCACTCTTACCTCATTTAAGTTTCTTGCTGTTTTTGTTAAATGCTTCATTACTGATGAAAGAGAAAACAGACAAGATCAATTTAGTTTAAACTGTATTAATAAATAACATAAATATGTGATGATTAAGAAATCACTATAATTCGTTCCTGGAATCCTGAGTTAGGTCATAGTAAAACGTCGGATCATTAAATATAATCAGACATGAGGAGCAGTCAAGTCTGACCGGAGCGAAAAAAATGCTGGCTAAGCTATCTGTTTCACACACGCACCCACAGAAGGTTCGATATGCATTCGATCGATGAATGAAAAGGCACAATGGCAAAATCGGACGGGCTTCTTTTCAACTCCACGTCCCGGCTGTTTCCAGCAGTCTGCGGTTCCACGGCACAGAGCAAGGGCGATATCAGTGCTGCTCTCTGGACCGTGCAAACCAGCCTAGACCAATGACCTGCTGAATAGCTGCCTTTGAAGAGCACAGAAGTGTGGTCAGGATGAAGAGAATTTGAGGCGGACCCTCTTTGAGCACGGAGCAGCCCGCGGCCGCTGGGAGGTACAGGGCAGGGGAGAGCCGCCGCATCTGCTTCCATGGTAACTGGCCGGGCATGGAGACCCCGCTATTGTGAAGAATCGGTTCTCATGCTCCCAACAAGGAAATGTCACGCTTTTTAAGAGCGGCCGGTCCGGGACGCTCTCTTCATCAGCCAGACGGTTTTTCTTTCTGACTGTAATCAAATGGCAGCACATGTTTGTGTGTGTGTGAGAGAGAGAGAATGTGTGTGTGGTGGGTGTGTGTGAACAGGAAGAGGTTTTGTCACGTTCAGAAATCAAAATCTTATTTTGGTGTGAGGCTTGTGTCTGGGGGCAGTTGCGAGGTGATGGGGGTATGTTTTGCCCTTTGCATTATGTTGTAGGGAAGGGTCACCCCGGTTAGGGCCAAAGGTCAAGGTTTAAATTGTGAAGTCGGGGTCTTTTGTTGTGCGGGGGTCATATTTATGTAATTGGACTTCATTGCTGTTTGTTTGGAATTCACACTTGACCGAATTGTTTTTTGTAACGTGTAACTTTCTCTGTACCACATTATTTAAAAAGTGTCACTGATCAGGTTACTAAAAAAAAGTGAAAATTAGACTTGGTGGACGTAGGCGCTCGGTTTGTCATTCAGGGGGGTTGTGGAGGAACGCTGAATTTGGCCGTACAGCTGACACTTACCCTCCCACAGAGAACTCAGTGGGGACAGATGGCAGCGGTCTAGCGAGGGTTCAGGACACGGATTTGCAGGGGAATCGTGGGAAAGTTTTAGGCTGAATTCACCTGCTTAAAAACCAGCCGAGGTTTAAACAAAATGACATCATTAGAGCCCTCAAACAAGTCTTATTTTTAACTGCATTTAATTGTGATAGTTTATGTGGTTTTTTTGTGGTGGAAAGACTTTATACAGACTTTTATTTGATAAACAAATGAAAAATAATTGACACAGCTCTGTTTGATAATGTTTATGTTTAATAATGTTTTTAGCATTATTCTAACAGTCTATTTTTAATTTGAGTAGGTTTGTACAGTAAGGAAAATGCTTGTGTTTCAGGGTCTGTATATCGAGCTGTATGCTGTATATTTATCTCTTGTTATTTTTGTGACATTTACATTCTTCTGAGGCTCGATGTTTATCTGTAGTTTGTGTTTATGAAGTCACTCGTCTTTGTGGTTTCTGTCAGAGTATCTGATGTTCAGCAGCTGAGCTCAGGAGCCGTGATGGACGTTTGCTAGCTGCTATGCTAGGCTGAGGGCATCACAGGTCAGACTCCAGATCTCCAGCAGCTGAGAGATGAAACATGTTCGTGTGATGCTGAGTAATGATAAACTCCTCAGACTTTTAGAAGCTCCTCATGAGTTCTTCATGAAGTCATCAGGTTGTGATGAAACGTTTACATTTGGGTTTTTCTGTCAAGTGAATTGAGGAGGTAAAGGAGGTTTTTGTTGACATAAATCATTCTTAGTGGAGTGTGGAAAGTGTTTGTTTGCAAGTGTAAACTTTATCTTCTCATTCTTCTTCTGGTAGAAACCTTTCTGAATTTAGTTTATTTGATGCTGAAACATTTAACTGTCTTAGCACTGTATTAGATTTACTGATGGAGTTCCCAAAGTTACAGTTCTAGTGACCACAGCTGTGTGGTACCAGGGACTAAAAGTCAGATTTCCAGTACTGAAGTCCCAAATGCTGAGAAAAACAAATTCACAATTTGATTTGACAAACGAAAGGCTTTATCTCGATTTCTTACTCAACGCTCCAGTTTTGATGTCATTGTTTGATGTCACTCAAAGCTTTGATACAAAAGCAGAGCTCTTGTTCTTCTGATTATTCCTGTTTTGATCCAGAGAATTAAGGATCAGTAAGTGTCTCGGCTCTTGTGACAGAGATCCATTGCAATGGTGTCTAACTTCTTTAGGATCATTGTTCTCAACAAAACGGCCCCCCGGGGGCATGCGAGACTTTCCTCAAAGGCCTCTCCTGAGGGGTATAAGGGGTTAATGACAAACAAAAGTAACTGAGAACATGTACCTCAGCAGGAGGCCCTGTGGAAACTCCGGGCAGAATCTTAACCCAGTCACTTCCTGTTTGCTTTACCTAGAATCAAGGGTCTGTTGTGGGGATGAATTTAAGATGGCAGCCACATGTTGATTCAGAAGCATGCTGAGATGTTTGAACTGACTGAAACGCTTTTTCAATTTGTAAAGTGTTTTTATTTGCTTTTTGTAGTTTGTACTTTTTATATTTGTCTGCAAAATCCAGGCAAAAGGTCTCATTATGATATTAGGATTAAGTTTAATTTCAGTTATTAATTTGATTATGATTTGATTATGACATTTACCCAGCATTAGAGATGAATGAAGTTATATTTTCACAGACTGTTGTTTATACAGGATTTTAAAGGATTTATATGAAAGGATTTTATGTAGATATCAATAAATGACTTTAGATGGGTTCATCAATAAATGCTTATGAGGGCTGCTTAACTATTAACTATAGTCACTAACTATAACCAATACTGCTTAAGGTTACTTAAACCATACTATACTATAACCATAACTATAGTATATATTTGCATAGCAGTGCCATAGAAACGCCTTGGTGGCCATCCACAACACCCTAGCAACCGGTTCTGCACAACTCACTTCTTAAGAAATTCTTTTTTTTATTTAAATTAGCATGACACTGTTAATGATAAATGCTTTGCATGGCGCTAATGCGATTGTGCGTTTGCCCAAACCTTCACTAAATGTAATCAATGATCGTCAATGAGCTGTCATTCTAATAATCGATCATTTGATGGTTATACGTTCCATATTAAACAGAGAGCTGGGTTTAGTTGTTAGCATCTGTGTGCGCTCAGAGGTGGTGGGTTTTGTGATGCACAGAAATGCTAAACAATTTTGGTTCAGCAATTTCCTGCGCGGTGCAGGGCTGAATCATAATTATGCCTTTCCGTATCGCTCGCCGCACCCGCGCAGCCTTCTGCTGAATCAGCAACGCATCAAAAAAGCCCCGATTTCATGCCTATCACTGTTTATCATGGCTGTGGAAAAATGTGTTTAAAAACAGGATAGACTGTGTGTGTGTGTGTGTGTGTGTGTAGGATGACAGGATAGACTGTATGTGTGTGTGTGTGTGTAGGATGACAGGATAGACTGTGTGTGTGAGACAGGATAGACTGGGTGTGTATATATAACTGTATAAAGTTTATATAATTAATAAGCTGTATTCTCTTGACGTTAGAGATCATTTTCTTTAATGTCAGAGACCAGGACATTTTTGGGTGATTTTAGAAGCATGGAATTTGATTTGTTTCTCTCTGTGATGCAGTCTGACTTTTGGCTGGTCTGTAATTGTAGATGATTGCTTTAAATGAGCTTTAAATGTGGATGTTAGGCATGTAATCGTTCCTAAAAGCTTAAACGCGTTCCAGGAGCGTTGCGGGTCCGTCGTGTGTTTTCTAAGACAACAAAAGACCAAAGGAAATGTGAGAGGAAGCTTCCTCAGGGAACAGGAAGTGCCGTAATGAGCTCTCTCACCTCGCTGGAGAACTGTAAATGAATTTATGTTGAGGCAGGTTAAAACAGCTCTTTAATTTCCCAGCGCTGTCACGTTATGATGTGGAAACATTTGTGAAGTAAGCAAACGTTTTCTCTCACGGTTTTCTGTCATAATAAATGCAGGTTCTGAAAAATTCTTTATAAGGAAAAGCCTGAATTTATTAAAGTGCCATTATAGGGGGAGTTGTGTTAAAACCTCCATCATGTTGTTATGATGAATGTGAAAGTCTGTCTGAGTTTCAGATTTTTTTTAAACTATGTTGTTATCTTTTCTCTGGATTGTTATTTAAAGGTCCTGGGAGTAAATAAGACAAATTAAGTCTGAAGTATTTTGGAATTTCTGTTGTCTCCAGTCAATTATCGTGACACATTTTGTGACATTTTGTTTTGTTTAAAGGCATTGTTATTGATCGAGTGTTGTGACACGTTGAATAATTTTTACTCTTTGTCGTTTAATATTCAGAATTTATAATGTATTGATTTTGCTTTGTGATGGTACACAAAACCTCTGCCTGCTTGTTGCTCACGATTAATGGTGTTTCTGTAATATATTTATTAGTCATATAATTAAAAGCTCACTTACTTTTTGCCAAGTTATTATTATTGACCTTGCAAAGTATTTCTTTTTATTTTTTGAATTGAAATCTATAAATTTTAGTTTTCTATTTGTGCACCGATGTCCTCAAAGTTTTAGGATTAGTGCCAAATGAAACCTGTGATAACCTGTGATATGATAACCTGTCCAGGTTATAAAGTTGCGTAGCAACATATAGAGTCTTTCCACAGAGTACAATATCATAACGGTTTTATATTCTAATTATTGATTAGCGTTTAAGCCCAGACCTATAAATAAATTCATGAAATCAGCTTTAGTTTAATCAATGCTTTAGCAGAATGAGCCACGCATCACATCACTTCTCTTGTTCTCCGCATCACTTCTCTGCTTCCCTTTTCCCCATCAACAGCCTTGTTTCTTAACCTGTCCCCGCCCACAGAAGCGGCCGCAGCCAATGAGGCTCGCAGAAAAAGTGTCAGGGTTTAAAACGGACCCGCCCAGCCGAACTGATTGGCAGTTGGGTCAAACAAAGTCATTTTCTTGGCCCGTTGCCTGGCAAACCTCTGCAAGCATTTAAGGGAAAACCGAAGGCGTGTCCTCTGTGCACCGAGAAACCTCAAATCTCTATTTTGTGCATTTAACATGCTTGTTTTTCAGTCGGTTATATTTCCTGAGGGACTAAAGCAAACTAATGCACGACTCTGACATCTAATTACTAAATGCATTATGTTTAGAAATGTATTTTATACTTTGCAGGAAAAGGCTGTTGAAACCAAACAGTTGGTTTTATAACACGTGAGAGTTTGTGTCTGTTTTTCCTTGCAGAAAAATGAGGCGATTGACACCTGACGCTTGTTTCTTTGTCTCTGAAACTGAAACAGCAGTTTTCTCCATTGAACTCTCTAGAATACGACCCGGGTGGTTTATTTGGTCACCGAGCTCATGTGGCGGGTTAGTTTAAGCCATTAATGAGGCAGAAATAAAGTTTGGCATTTGGCTGTGATAGACGCAGAGGTTGGTGATTCTGACACGGGCAGTGATGCAGACAAACGCATTTCTGAGTCTCGTATCTTCATTTTTAATCAGACACTTCAGTAATGTGAGGGAATAACCTGATTGAATCACATTTATTGATGTTGTTTATAGAGTCGGTGAATAATTGCCGTTCGAAGGAAGACCAGCGTGATTTTCCACAGCCATCTGGTCTCTGCATCCCTGCGCCGCGAGTGGCGCGTGGACTTGGTTCGTCCCGCTGAAGGGACCGCATTACCTCAGTTTCACATTACTGCGACGTCTGTCTGATTTTCCCCCCCTGTCTGGTTTTCAGTGGTTTGTTCTGTCCTGCAGGAAAACCTCTCTGCTCTGTAGATTGTCTTTTTATTTATTTATTTTGTGCTGGTTTGAGTTGAACTTTGACCTTAGTCCTGATTCTTGGGATATGAATAATAGTTCTTTGAGGTAACAAGGTGTTTAGAGGGATAATATTTCACAAAACATGGATATGATGTAAACGCTTATATATAACATTTAGATTATTTGATGTCTTCTGATGTCATATTATATAATCAATATATGTTTTTTTTAAATAAAGAATAAAGTATTAAGTGATTTATTTTAGTTTGGGCTGCAAATTCACAGATTCTAAAATCTGGATCTAGATAAATGTTAGTTTAATGTTTTGTGAAAACCCTTTTTATCGTTGAATACTTTTGATTTTAAAATAAATAAAGTGGTGCTTATAGTTCAATGCTGTCAGAAAATGAAACTTTTGGAAAGAGAGAGAGAGTGAGAAAGAGGACAAGCAAGGCCTAATGGTAAAGAGTTCACTTGTAACCCAAAGGTTGCAGGTTTGATTCCCACCACAAACAGGAAACGGCTGGCACTGCTGTCTTGGGTGATGTAGTGAAAGGTGTGTGTGTGTGTGTAAAAGCATAATATGCATGCAATCTAATTATATTTAGCATTTAAACTAACTTATAAGTATACAAACAGAGTTCACTGAGTTTATTGGTTGTACGGTAGATGCTCAGGGCCACACCGGCACACGTTTGAACTTGTATGTTTCATTCTGTGTGTTCTACTGTAGATCTGTTGACTGTGTTTGTGTGATGTCAGGAACTATTGAGGAATGTTTTGGTGCAGAATCAGAGGTGAGCGAGTTCACAGTCATTGAATGCTGGTGTTTATTGTAATGAGCTGCACTGCGGATACTGGTTTTGTGTGTTTTCACTGGTGTGTCAGATTTTTGATGTGACCTTCAATCAGATTAGTTCCAGCAGCTCCAGTTTCTAATCCAGCGGCCTTAAAATGTTTAGACTTTATTAATTAATAATTATTGACGCTTCATCCACACTTATAATGAATGCGTTTCATTTCATTACGTATTCAAATGTCAAACCAAATGAAGTCTGTATACAAACAATTTTAAAGGTTGTCAGAACTAACTAATTCGTTTTTCTAGTAACTTTTTGCAGTTACTTTTAACCAACCGATCCAGTGGTTAACTTGCTTATGATGAAATGTGAATGATGAAATATATGTGATTAATAATGTGATTAATCGATGTTGCCACGATCACTAGAAAACGTATACATATTATTTTTCACCAAAAGAATTGTGTTGCTAACAGGAAAGTGTTTAATGAAATGTGTATGTTTGCTTTTATTTAATAAAAATGCCTTTTGGTTTGATGTTTTTATGTAAAACAAAAAGATGTAACTGTAACTAACCAGGTTAATTTCATCTCTGGGTGGCTGTAAAGTCTTGGCATTGATGTTGATCTAATGATGCCATACAAGCATCACCGGTGACCTCATGTGAGTGATTTTCATGTGAGCAATGCAGGAAACACCCACACACGTCTGGTCTGTCTGTCTGCTCTGTCTGTCTG
>JBAJNP010010043.1:0-17078 GCA_036877545.1 Yasuhikotakia modesta | reverse complement strand
AGCAGGGTAAGACATCTGTGATGTTTATTAACAGAATCACACAAATACTGTAGCAGGGTAAGACATCTGTGATGTTTATTAACAGAATCACACAAATACTGTAGCAGGGTAAGACATCTGTGATGTTTATTAACTTAGAATCACACAACCCCTGTAGCAGGGTAAGACATCTGTGATGTTTATTAACTTAGAATCACAAAAATACTGTAGCAGGGTAAGACATCTGTGATGTTTATCAGCTTAGAATCACACAAATACTGTAGCACAACTGATCCATGGACAGTGTTGCAAGTCTGAATTATAATAATTCTTTCTGGATGACTGTGAAATGATATTCAGATCCTGAAAGGTCTTTGCAGCAATTGTTGTTATTCGTGACCACTGTCCCAGATAATAATTTTAGGCTGTGAAAATGTTTCCCCTAATGTTTAGTACAAAATTGTCTGTCCCTTTAAGTTCTATGTATTTATTTGGGAAAAGACTAATATTACATTTTTTATTTAAAAAAATCCTGAGTGAAATCACATCATAATATACAGGTCCTTTTCAGAAAATTAGGTACACAGGCTGATTGCCTCCATGCCACGCTGCATTGAAGCAGTCATTTCTGCAAAAGGATTCCCGACCAAGTATTGAGTGCACAACTAAACATAATTATTTGAAGGTTGACCTTTTTTTGGATTAAAATCATTTTTCTTTTATTGGTCGGATGAAATATGCTAATTTTTTGAGATAGGAATTTTGGGTTTTCATGAGCTGTATGCCAAAATCATCAATATTAAAACAATAAAAAGGCTTGAACTACTTCAGTTGTGTGTAATGAATCTAAAATATATGAAAGTCTAATGTTTATCAGTACATTATAGAAAATAATGAACTTTATCACAATATGCTAATTTTCTGAAAAGGACCTGTATTTCCAAGCAGCCCTTAACCCTGACATTAACTGTCATAAGTTTTATTAAGGTCAGGTTGTGCAGTTTTTTAAAGATTACTGTGGCTACTGCTGTGTACAGCCCCTTTACACAAATAGTGTTTAGCAATTGCAAATTAACTTTTACTTAAAGGCAGAACTGAAACTTTAGCTTGACCAATTTAACAAATTTCAAATTGACTTTGAAAGTGAAAACTTGACTGAAATTTCGGAGTTTGCATTTGTTGTGTAAAACAAAGAAAAACAGAGTACAACACAGAAACGTACACCTTTTACAGATTATTAGAACTTTAATAAAATTTTGGGCATAAGCAGAAGAGAAGATTCTAGAATCATTATATTTAGGTTGAATGGGTGCTGCTCAGGATTGGTGGAAGAATCGGGGGGGTGTTGCAGCTGACCTCACCAGTCACATTATTTTCTATAGATAAACTGCTTTCATCATTCAGCCAAGGAGGTTTTCACTGACTGAATGCATGTTAGAGAACAGAAGTACAGTCACCCTTACTAACCATCTTACATGCACTTAAACTCACTGGAGACGTCATTTTAACTTCTGGGTAAGCAAATCTAAAATAAAATAATCTTTTTTAATATTTGCTTCAACCATAAAGAAAAAACACAATAAATTTGTTACCCTTGTTTAATCACATTACAAATGCATAACTAGTTGTTCTGTTTTCTGGCTGTGGTGACAAATTCAATTAATTTATTTTAAAGATGTACATCTAAATACAACTGTTTGCTCTTTGTGATTTACAGTCTGGGTTTATATATAAACATCACAGTTATATGTGCAGTGTCTGGCATTCCGGAGACTTAATGATGGTCTATAATGTTCTGTGCACTGGTCTATTTCAGGCGTGATCCCATCAGCAAATGTCTTTATCTTATGTTTTTATGAAAATGTCTTTATCTCTAATAGAAAAAACATGGTCAAAGGTTTTTTTTTTACTAAAAGCATTGACATAAAAATGTGTTTTCTGCACATTTGGAACATCACATTACCAAGCTCACTGTAAATGCAAACATAATGTCTGTTCTCAAACAGCTTTCCCACATAACCTTAAAACTGCTTCATGACTAATGATTAAAATGGTCATTTTCTGGCTGTAAATCACTGTCAGTAGGTCAGTAGAAACTCTTCTAAATAGAATGAATCTCACTAACATATCATTTTCACAGGGTACTGGATGTCATTACAAAAGTCCCAGACAGCAAACCAAGACTTACCAGTCAACCAACAGTAGAAGCAACAGAGGTTTGCTTAACTCAGAAACTTCCTCTGCCATCAAAAGAAGTCAAAAACAGTGTCCCACATCCATTCCTTTCTACCAGCAAGCTGAATAAACCAGTGGAACCTAGGGGCATCGCTACAAATATGGACAACTTACCCACCTTCTCCCCAGCACTTTACCCCCCAAGTGCCTTCAATTATGAGCGCCCCCGTCATTTCATCCAGTCACAGCCCAGTTTCCATACACCCAATAATGACATCAGCAAGCCAGACAATGTCACCTTACCAGCTTCAACTGCAAAACAATCTGTGACCCCTATTCAAACACCACCCACCCGTAAGTCAATGTGTTCTAGTGTAACTATAATTCCTAAAGTACGGGGTACTCCAGATAGTGAGAAGATCCCCTCATTGCCCAGTCCACCACTCAAAACCCAAGAACAAGCTCTGCCTCCTGCAAGTAATTTGCTGAATCACACATCCTCAGCTTTCCCATGCCGGATATCTCCAGATATCCTGAAAACATCTGCCACGCCTCTACAATCCCCACTTGTGTCTCCTGTTACTTACACACCCGATAAGTAAGTGTTAGCACTGAAATCAACAAAATCTTTCCACCGTAATGTTAAAAACACTGATAACTGAGGATATATCTCTTCAAACATTGTTAAGATTAAATATCAATGAGATTAAATTAAGATTGATTGTGGACTTTTGCTTAAGTCTCTGGCTTGTTCAGATTTTCATCTGAGACAAAGACCTTCTGAAGAAAGTAATCTCACATGTCTCCTGCAGAAACCAGAACTACAATAAGAGTCATAGATCTTTAAAATGTCCTTTAAAGTGTTATGTTCTTTTTTATTTCTTCTAAGAAGTTTTAGGAGAAACATCTGAAACAACGTTTATACATACATCTGAGATCTCTGCTGATTAATCTTAAAGCAATACAATGTTCCTCTGGACTATTTCTTACTGTAGTTTGCCAAAGCCTATCCTGAAGAGAACTGTTTCCAGACCAGTGTCCCGTGCCACAAATGAAGAGATTCAGGGCTCAAAAGATGCTCTTATCCAAGACCTTGAGAAGAAACTACGAAGCAAAGCTCCTAAACACAGGAATGCTCAGGTATTTAAATGAATTCCTATTCATTGTTTCTTATCTATTAGTAATAAAGTTATGCACTATGACATTTCATCTGCAGCAGAAGATGTCTTACGAGGAGCGGATGGCTAGAAGGTTGCTGGGTCCAGATAACGCTGCCTCAGTTTTTGATTTGGACAATTCATTTCGGCTACAGTCTGAACAGGTATCATTGTCAGTGTGTTGAGGTTTGAAGTCAAAACCGAACACTGAATATTTAACACTGTATAACTAATATATATATATATATATATATATATATATTTATATAAGGATTGATCCTGTTGTAATGATATGCATTATATATAATCTTTAATAAAATGTTCAGACACAATGAAATAGGAGCATAAAGGGTGAAAATTGTGGTTTATGTTTATGCTGTTTATTTGACCTTTTTATTGTATTTTATATGATTATTGTATGTGTTACTTATAACAACACATATAATGCACTGAGAGCTTTTTATAAACATATTATTCTGCTATCACAAGCCCAGACAAGACTCCTGCCCTGTCTGCCACAAATGTTTAGTGGAAAGCTGTTTGCAGATCTTGTGTTACTAAAAATTTCTGCAACAGTGAACAACTGGCGCTGAAGAGTGTCAGTTTAAGGTCTGTAGTCACCATCTGCTCCAGTCACTCTAGCGTCTTCAGCAGGAGGCTTTAAAAGTCAAAACAAACTGATAACGGGTTTGGCCTTCCATTGGCTTAAGGAAATCCATATGTGCTTGAGTTATTTGTTCATTCTGATGTTATGATTATAATACTGCTGTCCATCTATTCGTCTACTGTACACATTTTGTCAATGGTTGAACAAATTCTCTGTACTATTCTTACAGCCAGGCTCTCCAGAAAGTCTTCATTCTGGAGGAATATGGTAAATGTTGTTGCATGAGGAGTTTGAAGTTTGCTTCTGAATTGCTTACATCTTATTATGGTGCATGTACTGCTAATAGCACTGACACATTACATGGTGAATGAATGAGAACACTGGCTGCCATTTTAAAGTCAAGCACTGCATGTTTCTGGCACAAACTGAAAGACATACTGCAGGTCATTTCAAACCAACCCCCACTTTCAAAGGCAAGGGCTTTTTTAAATATTTGTTTTTATCTTCACTACCAGTTAGAACTTTAGCATCACTCACATACTTCCGATTTTCTACATTTTAAAATAATAACAAACCCATCAAAACTATGAAATAACACAATTGTAACTGGAGGAATTACGTTGGGACTAAAAGCATCCCAAATGATTGAACTGATACATTTCAGCATCTTCAATGTCGTCACCTTTTGTCTAGGATTAGCTATAATATACACTTGCCATTTTATTACCCTGCACCTTCTCAACCTCTGCAGCCTTTTAAATGGTTGGAAAGACATTTTCATCTATGCTGTATTCTTCTTGGCTGCTTTTAATTTATTCTTTGATCCAAGTAATAATTTTTAAAAAATCATTTCTACTAATACTATTATTTCATATTTTTACCAGAATGAATTTGATGTCAGTGACAGTTATTTGGCAGTTTACCAGATGACTCTGTTAAGGTACGTGTGGTACAGTGTTCACCTTCTTTTGCCTGAGCAGGTCCAGAAAGAGTCATTGTGGAGGGGACAGTGCAGAGGTCTCCACTATCCAGGAGAAGTGTTTCGCTCCTCGATTCGTCCAAGTGCCTCAAGATATGACAGTGGAAGAGGGTAGATTCTGCAGGATCGATTTTAAGGCAAATACTTTTCATCTGTAACACAATCAAATATTCGAAATGCATTTGTTTTATCAGAACGCCTCACCCTAATGTTTGTGCCCTTTTGAAATAATAAAGTACACAAAAAGATTATTATCTTATTTCAGGGGTCCACAAACTTTTTTCTTTCCTTCTTTTTTTCAAAATATTTCCTTCCTTTAATGGGGGGCCTGGGGAAATGACATGGGCCGGAGTTACTAACTTACTAGTATTGTTGTGGAGATTTTATTATGGAGATTTTATTAACAGTATTTATTATGCCTCCTAATGCTAGAACAGTTTATTATTTTGTTATGCATCATACAGACAAATGACCATTACATTGCACGATATAATAATGAACTTTATTACCATTACAATAACATTTTTTATATTCAGTGCTATTCCAAACATTTACTTATGCATATTAATTAAGTTGTGTTGTGTGAACTGTGGTTCTGGTAATAACTCCAATGTCAGGTTCCACGTCTCAAAGTCTGATGCAAATGGTTTCTCAGCTAAGAGACTTTGGGTAACAGGAAGATGAGTGAAGTCTTGCTTTTGCACTTGTCCAACAGTAGCTTTACCTCAAATGCTTTTATGTGGGAATACATGTCAAATAATAGTTTCCCCTGGCCTTGGAGCTGCAATTTGAGGCTGTTCAACATTTAAGTCAAAAAAGGCGAGGTCCCATTTCTATTTGGCATCGATTAGTTCTGGGACTGTTTTGCCCTTTGTCAGAAAGGCATTGATTTCAGGTAGTAGCTCGTAAAAATGCCTCAAAACTCTGCCCCAGCGTAACCATTGGCCTTATGATAAAGCATATCTCAGTGAGCAGACTCATAGCTTGGTGAGAAGGGCTTGGAACTGCCGGTGTTTAAGTCTGTTTGCTCTGATGACATTTATACATGACAGACACCACTTTCATGACCGAGTGTCTTCTAGTGAATCAGGCAGTGGACTCATAATGGGGGGTGAGACCTCTTTCCTCCATTTCTCCATTCATGCACACTATAAGTGATGCAGGCAAACTAATACCAGTCTAGTCCCAGCTCTCCCATCGTTTAACACACTTTACCAAAAATATCCTCTCTTGTCGTAGTGCCTTTTAAACTTTGTAGGGTTGCCAGCTCCTCAGACAATTCAAAGTTTGAGCTAACAATGCTAAGAAAAATTAGCAGCAGTGCTGTGTCCTGACACTTTGTCTGTGCTTATTTGCCCTTGCAAGCTTGCATACTTTTCTCTGTGCCGGGTTTCGTGTTGGCGCAGATTGGATTCTTTGAACACAGACACCGTTTCTTGACAGATGAGACAAACAGCCACTTCTTTACACTCAACAAAACTTGTCCACTTCTCTTTCCCAACCATTTGGGCATTTTGTCGTCTTTTTGAAACGTCCCGCTGAAATTTCTCACCTGTTTGTTCAAGTAAATATACACGTAAAAGAGTTAAAGAAAAAAGTTAAAGCTTTGTTTCTTTTTTTCTGTGCAGGTTGTAGGTTTGCCAACCCCAGATATTTCGTGGTATTTGGATGGGAAACTCATCCGTGCTGATGATTATCATAAGATGCTGGTGTGTGAGAAGAGTGTTCACTCCTTCATTATTGAGATAGTGACTGTACATCACGCAGGTGTATATGAATGTGTAGCAAGCAACCGGGCTGGAGAAAGTCGCTTCTCTCTGCATTTGGATGTGATCGGTGAGTTTCCTGTCATCTGTCTGCAAAGACAAGCAGTGTGATTCTAAACTTATCTGCTGTGCTCAGCTCAGGAGCAGCTGTGTCCTCCCACATTTGTGGTGAAGATGAGGAACTCTCGTTCTCTGGAGGGAGATACTGTGAGGTTAGAGTGTAAAGTGAACGCATCTCCCAGCCCTCAGATCTACTGGAAGAAAGACAAAGAAATGCTGCGGGTCAATCCAATGAGAATGAGGTCTGTTACATGTCATCACATCCATTAATTTACAGAAATGATACATGGTATAAATGAAAATCTCTAGTTCCAAAAATAAAATTGTCTTGAATTCTCATGCATTTGTTTAGTCATCAATAAGAAGACATGAGAAACAATGGTATGTACATTATGGAGGTTAAACCTGACTAAATTCTCCTTATTTTTGGAGCTCACGGCTTGTGATGACCCCAGTGATGTCAGAAATGTTTTACAGCAAACACAATTTATTTGCTCAAATTCTGTAAATTAACATACATCTTTTAGAAGTTGTTCATTTATTTAGATCATTTATTTAGGTCCATTCACATTCACTGTAAGAGTGCTTCACTGTAAGAGTCCATTCACATTCACTGTAAGAGTGCTTCACTGTAAGAGTCCATTTACATTCACTGTAAGAGTGCTTCATTGTAGGATTCCATTCACATTCACTGTAAGAGTGCTTCACTGTAAGAGTCCATTCACATTCACCATAAGAGTGCTTCACTGTAAGACTCCATTCACATTCACTGTAAGAGTGCTTCATTGTAAGAGTCTATTCACTGTAAGACTCCATTCACATTCACTGTAAGAGTGCTTTACTGTATGAGTGCTCAGGGTATTGAACTGTGTATAGAAAGTATTTTTGGGTGAACTGTATATATATATGTATATATTATACACTCAATATATGCATTCTATATATATATATTGAATGCAGTGTTTTTAGACGTATAACTGTCTGATGGTGGTTGTGTGTATCAGTCTTTCTCAGGACAGTTCAGGAAAACAATGTCTGCTCATTGATCCAGTGGTGAAATCTGATGCAGGCTGGTACACTGTATCAGCCATCAATGACGCCGGCATGTCCAGCTGTAATGCTCGGCTGGATGTGGGCAGTAAGTGAACTTATTTCATATTTGTATTATCAAATACACATGAAAGCACATCTATCCATCCATCGCAGAGGGTTTTTATTGCTGTAATACTCTCTTACATAATGCTACATCTTTTCTTCTAGCTCGCTTGAATAAAACTGTCCCTCCATCCAAGCCACTGAAAATGCTGCCCATTGTCAGCCAATTTTCCACTCTGAGCACAGAGCCTGCCCCCCGGCAAACTGCCCCTCTATATGAGAGTGAGGAACTTTAGACACCCCACGCACGTTCCTGATGAGAGTGATGACTAATATTATATTAGTCCCGTCCTCCACCTATCAGCATTTCATTGCTTTGTCAAAAGCACTTTAACTGGTGCCTCAGCTGTTGAGATGAGTTCTAATTCAATCTGTAGCCTCACACTGAAACATGACTTATGCAGAAAAAACACAAGCAAATACTAATACTACCCAAAGTTCTAAAGTTTGCTTCTTGTTCAGCTTCACAGCAATTATAACTGAATAACACTGTGATTATCTTATGTGGCTGTAAATGTGTTGATGCCATATTTCAGTGGCTCTGCCTGTGCTGTATGTAGTGTGTGCAGTTTATTTCACTTATAAACGCTTAAGTGTTATTATCATTTCTTCTTTGTTTATTATCAAGTCTTTGTTGCACTTATCACTAAAGTACGGTGGCCGGGAAGTGCAAAACAACATTACAACTTGTGAAACACTTTTACAAAGCGTTACTAAAAAGTGAGTAGAAGTTTAGAAAGTTTGCTGTGAAATCCGAATGCGGGCAAATTTGAGATCTAATATCCAGTGATTATTAAACCGGCGGTGAACTTCACCGCGGTTCATAACCGCGCCACAAAACGGACAAAACATCCCTCTGCCGCTCTCCATGTTCGGTCACCATAAACTTTATTAACGCCATTTACTCCACAGCACCGATTAACCCGCTCACCAACAATCACAACACTGTCACGCGTCAGTTCCGGCGTGTGGTACATTCCCTTTCCGGAGAGAATTTGCAATTGTAAATTTGTTTCGTCCTTGGTAAAAGTGTTTCTTCCCATGCAATTGTGTTTCATAATAGCTAAAAATGTTTTCCAAAATGTAAATTTGTCTCGAGCTTTGTAAAAGTGTTTCACACGTTGTAATGTTGTTTTGCACTTCCCAGCCACCGTACTAAAGAAGCCATGAAGTCAAAGCATTAGGAATATGTATTGATTGCAATCCAGAAAGTACAGAAAGATAGAAAACATTTGTGTAATAGATATAAAAATATATGTAATATCATATTTATAAGCCCATCTCTGGTTAGTTGTTTTAATGTAGACAATTAGGGTGCACAGAAGTCTGTTTAAATGTAACCCAGTTAGAGATAAAAAGTTTTTAATATTAAATCCTTGTTTAACTCAAATGCAAAACAGGAAGATAAAAATGCTGGTTAAGATGTGTTTGCCTGTGCTAGAATATCACAGATCACAAATCTTTGAGGTTTCCTATCAAAATATACTACTTTAATGCCACTACTACACTCAGTCTGGAACAACGTCGTCTGCTCGGACTGATCATCTGGGCCACTCTGTTGTGACTTTCATAAACTTTGTTTAAAAAAAATAATAATGAGCCATTATTTTGTACCATAATCATGGAACATGCCATTTTCCTGATGTAGGACTTTAGCTACAGCCATGATATTAAGTGTTGTGATTTTTTCTTGTTCATATTAAAATAAGTAGAACTCCTTTCTTTCCTTCCTTCCTATATAATAAAAATAAGACCACCACCAGTCATTGTGTTTGCAAACATTCAGAAAGACACCCATACATTTACAATGTTAGTTTTGTCATTTTGCCGCATTAAAATGTCGTGTTCTTGTTTAGTGGGTAAAGCACTGATTCAACTAAAAGTAACTGAGAAAAGCCATTTCTCCAACAAATTTATTACAGAAACTTTTCTAAAAACAATGGAAAATCCAAGGCAAAAATATGATGTAAATGATGTCCCCCTGGATATCAGGCATATTAGTGCAATACAATGCCACTATCCCATCATTTCATGGTTTTATACAAATGTATTACATGTACAATACAGGAATCAGTTGGAAGTTCCCTGTTGTTTAACTTTTTTGCTTAACTTCAGACTAGCTGAAGCCTACTGAATCTGTCTGATAAACAACACGTGTTGGTGACAATGGAATAACTAATAGTGCATGTAAAATAACAGGCTGTAACTCTGAAGATGGGAAGGAATGAACACCTACAAAATAAAGAGACAGAACACTGGACCTCCTTCAGATTTCCACGTCACTTTCCTTATCATTATCATGATCACCATCATAAAATTCATTCGCAGCTTCAGGCCTGTGATGAAACAGAAGCAACTGGTCAGGCTTTAGGTGATTTAACTGGCTGCTGCAGTACGAATAAGGGCAACAGTTACATCCAAAACCGAAACAAGATAAAGTTCACCTGGAGAAGTTCTCTTCCGATCCCCTCTCATCAGGATCAGCCTCGTCTGGTCGCTCATAGCTTAGCAAATCAGAGGGAACATCGTGGATCTGAACACTTGGCGCATGATTCAACATCTTCAAGTTCTCATACACGGTCTGGCGAATCTGGTCCAGGTACTACAGAACACATGGTGAAGTATCACTTACTTTAATTGGTGAGCCGGAAGATGAATTTCTTCACCTGGGAGTTTGTAAATATTATATCTGGGGCACAAAAAATATTCACACCTGTCTGGAATTTTGGTTTTCTATCCTTGTGCTGACATCTGGATGAAGTGTGAAGTCTGGAGCAAAATATTCAAAGTATTCTGTGCAGAGAAGAAAACAGGTTATTTGGATACATTTTACACAGTGCCATTCAATTCATCAATGAATCAGTTAATAAATCCATTAATTATTATCAGAATAACAACACTTGCTCATAGATAAACAAGAAGTGACAGTCGTCTTTTATCTCATGTATTTATATCTCATATTTGTTCCTCTTACCACTGTATGGCAGCTCATCGCTAATGGACTCCTCAACTAGCAAGGATGTTTCATACGTCCTAAACATTGAAGTTACAAGATAATGACATGATAAGAGAGAGAAAAAGCTGTTGTTGTAGTTAAAAAAGGGGGATAGTAAAGTTATACTCTGATATATACAGCATCTTACAATAGCCCTCTCAGCACAGTACAGTTACTTATCTGAGGCAGTCACACTAGTATTATAAATGGACATTAGGTGAAACCAAATGTATGATATGAGCAGTTTTCATTCTTTTAACAGACCCACCAACATCTGGCGACATTCCTGACGGTGTATCCTCCCCCCCCAAGGACCAGCAGAGGAATCTTGAAACTCTTTACAAATTCCACACACTCTCTACAACAGAAACACTTTAAAACACTACACAGCTACTTCTGCCAGCAGTTAAATTTAAACACACTCTTATGATTTGGAGAAAGTAGTATGTGAATATAATATGTATATCATGGTATATGTATTGGAATTTAGACAGATGTCAGTATGTCATGCGCTCTCACCCATGGCCTCGTATGCTGAGATTAAAGCATCCTAATCTATCACAGCCCAGAGAATCTGCTCCACACTGTAGGAAACAGCCCAGAAATCAGCCCAGGAAGCAGCGCAATAAGATGAGAGACTGACAGGATGTGCCCTCACCTGAAGAACGATGCAGGTTGGCTGATAGAAATCCACCACCTGTTTGATAACCGGCTGGAACAGCTGCCTGTAGCCTGACAACATTCAACCAATCACAAATGCAGAGGCAGTTTGTTTTTGTTGTGATGGTCTTCCCTAATAGTGTCACATATTTATGTAAATGTTGATCTGAAGTTTTTTGGGGCAGGGCAATGTAGCAACATAGCTTATCCACTATCTGCTCCTCATTTTCAATTCCAGTGTGAGGACTTTCAGCCACTAAAACCCATAACGTTTAACAAATTACATGATACAGGAAAGATTTTAACTAAATCAACAATCATGCGTTTGTTTTATTTCATATCACCACCGGCATAATAAAACTAACAGAAATGTCTGACATAATGGCCAGACTTTCAGAAAAGGTAAATGTCAACTTTGCATTCAGAGAACAGAGGTTTAAAACTTAATATGCATGTCAAAAAGTTAAAAAACATTGTCTCCAAAACCAAATTAAGAGCAACAAATGAAAAAATGTAAAGACAGTTACTCCAGAAACATCAATAAATATCAGCACTTTTTGGATTTACAGCAGAAGTCAACTCACTCTGGTCATCAATCCCATCCCGCAGTGGGACATTCAGGCAGTAGTACCGGCCACTCTCAGCACCCACCTCATACATGTCACCTTAACACAAACACACGCAGCTTACTCTCAATGCTATTCCTAGTGTTTCTCAAACCCTGAAGCAGCAGCTAACAACAAGGCAGAAATAAACTCTATAAACTCTCACAGGAAGCACATACCTGTTCCTGGGAAAAAGTAGTTCCCATATTTGTGGAAAGATACAGTCATTACCCTGTCTGTGAGGTAAAATGCCTCCTGCACGCCATCACCGTGATGAATGTCAATGTCAATATAGAGCACCCGGGGATGATACCTTTCACACACAAAGACAGGGACACCATACAAACATTGACAGGAAAAGACTTCTGTCCTGTGATGCAACTACAATCATTGAACTAATTCTATAATTATTTTGCATCCACATTTTAAAAGCTCATATAAATGCACTGCATGAATAGTAAACATTTTTTTGTTGTCTTACCACAAGTAAGATATTTGAGAGAAAAATGTAAGAAATCTAAAAACCTTACTTTAGCAGTTCAAGAATACTGATGACGATGTCGTTCACATAGCAAAACCCAGATGCCTGAAAACAGAACATAAAATCATGCAGATACTGTAGCGCCAAATTTTACCACAGGCCAACAGGTTTACATAAGCTGCCCTTTACAAACACAAGACATGCGTTTTTTAATTGAGCGTCTCTTTAATCTAAATCTTACCTCAAATTTTTTTGCATGATGTAAACCTCCAGCCCAGTTTATGGCAATGTCACAAATCTATGTAATGAACAATTATTCACACAGAACAGTTTGATTAGCCCAATCAAAACCAACACAGGTGTTCACATTGAGAAAACACAAGACATGTAGTTTTTAGAAAATGCAATACCAATATGCTTCACTTAACCTGAACTGTTTAAGAAAAGGGAAAAATGTGGACAAAAATGTAGGTTTTTATGATTTGACTCTTTACCAAGCAACACCTCAAAAACATAAGTGATTTGAGATTACATTTTACAAAACACTATGCTGATTTGTTGGGATGCACATTTAAAATAATTTTACGTTGATTTCTGCTAATTAATCAAGCATTAACCTTTAACTGCAACGATTAAAGAGGTCATGACATGGCATTTATTATTCTTTTCCCTGTTCTGTCAGACGAGGACTGTTTCCACACATCCCTGCAACAGAATGACCGTGTTATCTTGCTCTGAAAATGAATCTACCTCGTGACATCATACATCGAGCCATAACACACTTTTTTTTCCTGGAGAACAAGTACATAAATGCTTTTCCTATTGATAAACGGAAAGTTTAAAACTATAACACTTGAACAAATTGTTAATGATACCAAGACGTCAAAAGATCAAGTGAAATCTGATTCCTCATGCCATCACTTTTTTTAAATTAGAATGTCTGTTACCCTTTACAAATACCAACAAACACTTTTAATATATTACAGGTTGATTTTATTTAGTAACAACTCATCATTATGCACCTGCCGCACTGCTGACATAAAATGACAGATTAAAATAAAATGACCTACATAAAAAAAACATGTTGAATTGGGTGCTGTGCTGAACCTACATAAACTCTTGTCTTTAGACCAATAAAAAGAGCAGATGAGACACAATTACCAATTAAATACATTGTTAGCGGCTCATGTAAAATGAGCAGCGCTTCAATTTAACAGAGCTGTACACGCTGTTTCAATGAAGTGTTAAATGTAAATGTAGAAAGTAGAATATAATGACCTGCAATGTACAAATGCAAAAGAATTAAGGTATTTTCTCATCTACAGTTTCTAATATCATCAGAAGATTCAGAGAATCCACAGAATCTCTGCATGTTATGCCCAGGAAAGACAGAGAAGAAGAACTCATCAGCAAGAATGGGACAGAATCACACCTACAAAGCTTCAAAGTGTCCTCAGTTCCCAAACGCTTACTGAGTGTTACAAGTTCCCAGCTCTTTTGGAACATGTTGCAGGCATCAAATTCAAAATAAGAGAGTATTTGCAAGAGACAATAAAATTGATCAGTTTGAACATATCTTGTCTTTGTGGCATTTTCAATTTAATACGGGTCAAGAAATTTGCAGGTCATTGTATTCTGTTTTTATTTACGTTTTTAATTTAAGTTCATTGGAATTGGGGTTTGTATTTTCCAGCTGTATTTAACATGTTTATGTAGTACGCACTGAATTTACTTTCCGTGTATAGGACAACTTTCAAAAGTTTGTTATTTAACAATTTAAAAAACATTTCTACCTTGTGGTTTAACTGAGTTGCTCCTTGCAGGGAGGCACCAGTGTATCGCGAACAAAACTCAAACAAACCTGGAAATACAGGACTGAGACACACAACGAAATTAAAAATCAAACTCAAATTGAATACATATTCATACAAAACTAGTTTATCGTAAACAGCAGGACGCCAATGATTAAACTGAAATGTGAAACCTACACATATTTTCCTGAGATTGACAATAACTACAGGACAAATAAAAAAAAACAACATGCTGTTGCTAAAATACAGTTTAATCAGGTGAAACATGGGTCTTTAATAAAACCACTGACAATTAGACTGAAGTCTATTGTGAAAGCAGGCTTACCAGTCATCTCCCACATTGAAGGCATTAAGACTCTTGGTGAAGCCCTGCATGTTGTTGGGGCTGACCTTCTGCAGGAAGTCTATGTAGTCTTCAGAGTGGAACCTGCACATGTCATGCTGAGATGCCTTGTATGGTTTAAACACCTGTGGATAAAGCTCTGATTATTACCTCTATGACTGCATTACATATAATCAAATAAATGCAATCATCAAAGCTGTTGAACACGTCATACCATCATCTTCTTGTACAGCCCATAATGCAACACCAGACTGTGTGTAAGAGACAGACGGTGCGGCTTCATCGGGTGTCCAGCGCCTGCAGTAAAAAAACATTGAGTGAAAGAAGAAAAAACGTTCACCTGAAACCGCATGTAATGGGCTAGATCAACATGCAGTAACCTTCGCATTTTGTATTTGATGTGTCACGACCAACCTTTAATGGTGTTCTTAAAAACAAACATACAGGCCAATATATACAATTCCTCTCCAACAAACTCCTGCGATTCAGGCCTCGTGAACAATGCACTGGGTGTCATGATTGTAATCATCATTTATTTGACTTATCTGTATTAATAAAATTACTTCATGCTATTTTAAATTGAATGAAAGCGTAACTGTAAGACACTGTCAAGAGACACTGTAGTTACAGAACCTCAGGTCTGGTGGATGTGAGCTAAAAGGGGAAATCGTGGACGTGCGTCACAGTAACACACAAGGTGTTTCTAAACTTCACCCATTTCTCCCCCGTTTGCATTGTTTAACTGGCAATATTATTTTAAGTATATAGTATATTATTTACTACACATGTTGTGGTTGTTAACGACATTTTTGGGAGGACAAATCCCGACGGCCCTGCGATTTCCGCCTGTGTTTGTAATTGTGAAAGCGTCTCTGTGTGCTCAAATATACATAAGCTTAAAAACCCCATCAGGCTACTGTTACGTTAACAGCCCACATCTGCCATGCGCACAAATTACATCATTTCTGAAAGTTTTGATCATCATACATATTATTATTATTATCATCAATTAGCCGCTTCTGCTAATACATACAACTGAATCTTACCATAGTGAAAGTTTCCCACATCTGGATCGTAGAAATACGCTGTTCGGTTAGTCATCGCGTCGTTTCGTGTAATAGCTTAATATCAGGTAATTTTGAGCACAAGGAGAGATTTTATTTATTCTCATTCATCTCCGTCGCCATGACCATTACGCGGCCGGAAATCACGTCACTTCCTCTTTTTTTTGCGATTACTGCGGACAGGCAAAACCAACACAGATGCTGGTGCAGCCAGTAATAGTTGTGTCGTTAGTGTTCAGTACACAACAGTGTTCTTGTGTATTTGTTAAAACAAGACACTTTACAAGGACCTACAAATATAAAGGGAAACACATTAGCATTTATATTAGTGGTTGCAAAGCATGCAAACATTTGTTCATTAGTTTAACCCTCAGCTATTTTCAACCATCCAAGTACATTCATATAATGTAATTTGAGAGATTAATAATTTTTTATGTGTATTATGAAGTTGTTCTTAGTTAATTGGTAAGTTTTGCTACTTGACAGAGAGCTGATCATTATGTGTCATGATAGGTACAACACTGCTAGAGAGTTAGAAATATTAAGTGTATAACCTAAATGTGTTCTGATGCATTTAACATCAATATATCATTTAAAGCACAATACATGGTTTAAGTGAGTTAAATGTATTCAAAATTTGTTTTTTTTTCAAGGTGGGCTTAAGTACGAGAGAGGCCAACGCGCTGCAAAAACAAAAATGTGCCGCAAAGCCTCGCAACACAAACAAATACAGAAACGCGCTGCAAATTCTCACAACACAACGGAAATGTTTCAAGGGGGACCCTAAAAAAGTGACAAACCCGAGTCGGACCAGCATGTTGTTCCGTGGCTGGTCAGTGGGCTTGTCTGTGAACTAAAAGGTGATTTTTTTGGTCTATTTTAAAATCCAGATTGTATAAATGCTTGGTCTTTGGGTATTATTGCGTTAGCCTAAGTAATCTAATGAAGCACAAAATTGTAGGTGAAACGTTATTTTAATGTCATGTTAGCTGAAATTACTCTTAGAAAAACTGTGAGGAACAAGCAAAAGTAACAGTAGTTCCTTTGTATGCAGACTAACATCTGCATTTCTCTGCTGCAAACGGCTGATGTCTATATCACAGCCATTTGCTTAGTTGCTTTAACTTTTTTCCATTATTCAGTCACATTGTTCCTTTTTGTAGGTTAGCTATTGTCCATACTGTGGACTCAAATTGGATGGACATTTGATTTTTTTGTGGGGTTCCTGTGGCAGCAACATT
>JBAJNP010010042.1:0-17079 GCA_036877545.1 Yasuhikotakia modesta | reverse complement strand
ACTGCACCCTCCCATTGGCTGTGGCTAATAACGTCATACTTCTATAACATTAAAACAATAAGAAACTTTCTCTAGATGTTTTACAGCCACAAAGAGATGCAAATGTTTCCCTTACAACACCCTTGTCTTCCACATAATCTTATGCTCACACTTCATTGCTCCTGAAAGTTCATCTTAAAATGCTCTGCCAGTCTAAATTCTGAAATTGTGCAGTAATAAAGTAGATTCAGTGCAGGCCTCATATTGATCTGACTCCAATGTGCTCTGATGATTTGTAATATTGCCACTACCAGAGCTGCTGAAATGCCCGGTTCAGTGGCAAGGCATATTATGATACGGTACAAATCAATTCTTCTGAAATTAAGCTACCTGTTATCTGGTGGTCCAAATGGGGCAAGTGCGCATATGACATTGGTGGGGTGGTGATAGGAGGGCTATTAAAGTAGCAACCAGCAGAATCTAAAAGGAACTGAACTTTCACATGCCCAAAAATCAATTTGTGCAGTGACTTGAATCCTGAAATTTGATATTGAAGCAGATTCTGGTTTGTTTTAACATGGAATGAGGAGTTCTACTTGTAATTCAGAGATAACAAAGCGTGCCTCGTTTAGCATAATCACCATTAAGCAAGCATGCTCTTTGCAGTCTGGGAGACAGATCTGTGTTTGGTGACACGCAGCTGTTAAAATGAATGAAAAAGGAGGAAGGGTGGCTGACATTGTTTCTAAAAAATATTTTCTAAAGCCTCAGCATTAGGGTACTTCCTGTTATACAGGACATTTTGGACTACCTAAATGTTACTTTTGAAATTTTGCCTCACAATTAGAAATAGAAATCACAATTTCTAAAATTCTAAATGAACAGTGAGACAAACAAACAATAAAATTGAAAGTGATAAATAAAGGTTTTAACCTAGCTAACAAAATTTTCGAAAATCTAGAAATGTTCCCTTTCAGTACTATGAAGACACTCATCAAGATCAAATATATCAAAAAGACCTTTAGAGAACATTGTTTTAAGAATGTTTTCAGCCAACATTATAAGAATGTTATGTTCTAACATTTGTGTAACCTTTGTACAAATATAAGATATAAGATTAAGATATATAAATAAAAGATATATAGAAAAGATATTCTATAAACATCCTTTCAACATTTTGAAAATGTTTTTCAGGTACAAATGAAATCTTGGTTTTTCTCTCAACCCTATGAGAATGTTACATCTTTTATTTATATAACCTTAAAAAATGAACATTCAGTCATAAGAACATCCATTGATAGATATGTACTACATTTAAACACATAAAATAAATACATTTACTGTAATCTTGTGTCTCACGAAAACTCATAATATTTGAATATGGTTGATATTTTAACTTATACATGTTGGAGAAATAACAATGTACTGCATTGTAGAAATGACACATCAGCGTCGTCAGCCATTTTGGTGAGATGGTAGATTTCCCATGAGAAAACGTTAGCACAACAAAAGCAACAGGGGGTGTAGAGAGGAGTGTTTGATAGTTTGTAACCAAAAGCAGCACTAAGAGGATACGACATGCCAGAGTGGAGGAGAGTTCTTAGAACGCATGGAAGAAAGAACAAAAGGAAATTTCAGTTTGAAGGATACAAGAGTGTGAGATCACTCGAAGGTCCGTTAGGACCTTGAGCCATGCTTCAGAAAAAAGTCAAAAGCACAAAATCCTCTCTTTGTGACAAAGCATCCGAGTGCATTGTTGGGTTTGGTAAAATGTCAGGGGAAAATATAAAAAAATAAGCATTTAGGATTAGTGTTCTCTTGCAAGACTCCATCACACATTTAAATTACTTTACACAAATCCCTTTGTAGTTTTTTTTTCCAGTAATGATCAACAACAAAAGAATGTATTCGGACAATCTGTGGCTTTAACGAACCCATAGACATTTATGGTTCACATGTTCATACAATTCACATAGAGGCAGATTTGTCCAAGGCCTAGATAAATCTAGATTAATTGATGTTCTGTCTAAAAATGGAACACCCAGGTGGTTTTAAAGTCAACCTGAAATCAGACTGACTCTGTGTAATATGTACAATTGGGGTTATGAATTTACATAAAGTACAATGTGCATTATATGCAAAATGTTTAAATAATAAACCATGAGAAACTATAAACATTGCACTTTGTTCTCTAAAAGCTATCAAAATCATTTTTGCAGTACATTATTAGAACATTTTTTAACTTTATATAACATGTCAGAAACATAATGCTTAACTTGTTTGTGTAATGCTTTAAAAACTCTTATCTAAAATCTTATAAAATATCTTATAACCAAGCAATAATGTATACTATAACATTATACAACATCTACATTTCTTTATTGACATACCTGGAACATTCAAAGTAATACTTTTAATGTTTTTTGTCAACTTCTCTTTAGTCTGTTTATTTATTTATTTATTTGGCCTCTAGTGGTCGCTTTTAGTCCGGTTTTTAATGATATTATCTGTGCCATCTGTATGCCTCGTTACTGTGAGCCTACTTAAACAGCGCTGATTTTAGGATTGTAGATTTTCCAGATTGTACATTCCCGAGACAGAGTGTTAATTGTTTATTTTAGTATTTTTCTGGGAAAAGCTCCCTGTGGTTTTGTTTCCTGTTTTGCGGTTTTGTTTGCTACTTTGTCTTTCGAATCTTTGGGATCAATAAACTTCTTTTGGACGGCAGTTAAGTGTTTCGGCTCAGGGTTGTGTTGCCATTTCTGTGGCCTAAGTGTTAAAGTGTTCACATTCCATGCAGGAGACTCGGGTTCTAGTCCCGCCTCGTGAAAGTTTTGTTATTTAATGACAACATTATGGAATTATTCTTACAACCTAAGGCTGTTGGGCCAAAGCTTGGACTTTGAACATTTGACAGAGCAGATGTTTTCATATGTCCACCAACACAGGATTCATCCCAAAATAATAATAACCTGTATATAAAGAATTCTTAAGACTGTGATGTCTCGTCTTGTTTGTTCTGTTGAACTTTCCACTTGTATTCAGAAAAGTCTTTCAGGTCACTCATATTCTCCGTTTTTTTGCATATTTTTCCCTTTCTCGTTTACAACTATATAATGTTGTGATCCATCTTTTCACCCAGAGGACAAGTGAGAAAGTAATACATAACTTACTAAAGATACAAACATGTCTTAGGATGGCAACAGAACACCTTGAGTCTTATGTTAACTGTTCACTGGAAAATGATTCTTATTGTATTTGGTTTGTGGCATTTAGTCCATGTATTACTAGAGCTTTAAGGCCATCTGCATGCTAGTCTACTTCAAAACACAAAAAAACGCTTAGTTTTAGAAGACGTCTTTTGATGATTTATCATGTGCTAAACAGATTTTGTCCAATCAAATATTTTTGTCATTCTAGAGTCATCATGAAAATAAACTGCACTTTATGTATTTCACATTTGCTTAATATCAAAAACTCTTTTAAGAGGGAAAAACACATTTTGGGATTTCAAACACAGCCTCAAGACCCCTAGAAGAACAGAATATGGTAAATTAATAAAGTTACCGTGAAATGACTTCATAATGTGCCTTGCATCATTCTCAGCTGATGGACACAAATTTGCTTTCTTCAGGTTTAAAGCTCTCTGTATCGAGCCTTGTCACTATTTTACACATTTTGATTAAACCCCTGTTGCTGTGTTTCTCTGCCCTGCAATTTTTAAAGCTTAACCTGTTTATCTGAATCCTTGAAACTCCATCAGGCTTCTGCTACCTGTGGACAAGCATGAAAATAAGCCAGAGATGCTATTTTAAATATAAATGGATTTACTAATTGGTGTCTTTAAAGGTGGAACATTCTATCAAACCTTCCCCAAATGTGAAATTCCATAGAATAATTTAAAAATAAAGTTTAAATGAGCACAGAATCACAGTTGCAGACGCATTTTGATTGGTTCCAATACTTTTAGGTTTTAACATCTAATATAACTAGTTATTAACAGGTTGACTTGTTGAACTAAAGTGTTGTTTATTGTTCAATAAAACCAGCACTGAATAAAATAATCAAAGTTTTTCTCCTTGTAATTTACTTTGTGAATTGAGTTTTGAGTTTCGAATGTGTTTTGAATGCAGGATACATCTAAATAAAGTTTAAACTATATTCAACTATATTTCATTTGTTTTTATTTTTTTTCCTTAGAATTTTTAACTCTATCTTTTTAAGATAAAGCTACATGTAAAATAAAGAAAAAGCTATGCCAGAGAAAAATATTTTTTATTTTTAAGACAAATCATTATTTTAGGATATTATCTCATTATTTCAATACAACTAGACAAACATAAACATTAAACAATGAAAATGTATCTTAAAAGAGCTATGATTGTTATATTAATGTTAAGTATTAAAACAGTAAAATGTAACAGTAATAATACAGTAACTGTATATTCATTTATTTGTATAATTCATAAATATTCATTTAATTTATATTCACATATTGTATTAATACTACATCCTTGGTTTAGTTATGGGTTACTGTCTTGATGACATGGCATTTGGAATTTTCAAATGTACATGAGAAAGTCATTTAACATCTCTAGCATTTCTTACCCTGAATAATTTTGGATTGGTGGTTTAGTTGTGTGGCAAGTAATGGGACAACAAATTGTACCCTATTCATGGAAAGTGCCAGATGTCTATCAGCAGTGTCAGTCTGTGCTGTTTCATAGCACTCTTATCTCTTATGCTGAGGTCATGCTTTGTGCTTCTCTGAGCTTATCTTTGTTTCTTTGGCTTTACTTGTGAAACTGACCAGCCAGGAAGAGAGACACACATCACTGCACATACATCTCCATTTAAGATAACCCACATGCATTGAACTGCTTGATACAATGATTTTCAGCTCTGTTCAGTTCTAGTGCTGTTACAGTATTTGGCTGTATGTCCATGATGCTTACTTGGAGAACAGAACTACTTATCACAGGCACCTTAGAAAGTGGAGCTGTTATCTCAGAGTTTATTTCTTATAATTTGCCTGTTTATTTTACCAGAGTAAATGTCGTAGGTCTCAGAAGATTAAACTACAACTATTTTAAACAAAAGTTGTTTTAAACTGGTTTTGTTTTAAGACCATGATTTTATATTGATCAACAATGCGGTACCAAAACTGTTTTTCATCCATATCAACATTTAATATATGTTATATATGTTCATATTTGCCCATAGTTAATGAAAATGAGGGCATGTCACATGACCTACCTGTTGGCATATGCCTCATTTGGCTTCTTTCTGACAGTTGAATAAATTTGCGCCTAAGAAGAGTTTGATGGGATGTATGGCCTGCTATCCTATCCTACCTATGCACAACAGATGGTTAGTTGCATTTTATTATGTTGCGTAACAAGAGTGCTATCAATATCAGCAATCTTAGAATGCCTCTTCGACAATATGTGTGTGTGTGTGTTCTCTGTGAATCTAATGTCTTAAATCATCACTCCGGTGTCAAGATTATCTCTCCAATCAATTGATCCCAAACTTTTTGTTTCACAGCTGACTGTTGAATCTGTAGCCAATGTAAACAAAACTGATACACTTTGTAAGTATCACTGATATCAATATCATATTATGTTCCCTCTATTCTAAGCTTACTGTAAGCCTTGGTGTGATGTGGCTTTACAAGCATGCAGATTCTTTTGTGACAGCTGAATTAGATTAAATTTGTTTAATATGATCCTCATGTCATCATCCACACTCACGTGACCTTCTTTCTGATCACAAAACAAGATTGTTTGAAGAATGTCTGTGTTGTTTTTCATACAACGGAACTGAATGGGGATCCAAAGCTCAAAAAGGGATATAAAGATGAAGGAAATGTAACACATATGACTCAGATTATATATTCCAAATCTTCCAGTAGGGTCAGGTGCAGTGTGTCATGTTATCTGTAGCAGAATACATTTTTAAATTCTCATCCCAGTCCTATTCATGCCACCCTTACGTACCCCACATGGCCCATTCCAGTCACAAGACATCTGGACATACCTGGTTGAAATGCCAGGACATGGATCCACGCAGGAACCATGTTAAATATGCTTACCTCTCATATAAACATTTATAGCAATGGCCCAGACAGTGATGAACATTTTTATAGGACACTGACTGGTGTATCAAGTGATCCCAAATCTAAAACTTGGTCTCCCTGCTCCCAATGCATCCAGCCATATCTGGCCCAGTCATCTAACCATCTGCCGAAGCCATTCACGGCACTTCTGGGAGCTGTTATACCAAGATAGCTCTTAGCTCGTCTCTGCTCAATCCTCGTCCTGGCATTGCATCGCTGTTGCAGTGTTAGCATACGGTCCCTACCCTGAATTTATTACTTTATAACCTAAAAATGCCTTCCAGCAGCTCTGAATGTGTACTTCACCTGTAGGTGAACACAAATAATTCAGAAGTCTGTGTGATGTGCATATGGAGTATTACCACAAGCTGGAAAAATCCATTCTGGATGTCATTCGACTGTACAACACCTCACTGTCTCTTTAATATGCCATGTAAACCAAAACCATAATTCTATCTTTTGATGATGAAAACCCTTTTTATGTTTTAACACAATACTTATCATACATCACCTTTTTTCTTTTGTGAAAAGAAATTGTGAAAAGAAAATGCTGGTGAAACTGGATACATCTTGAGTTTATAGGTTAATTGGTAAGATTATAAGAACATGTGTGTGTTCAGGGGCTAAAATGCACCTGTAAAGGTCTTTTTCAGCAATATATTGACTCATGCATATGGAATCGGAACATAAGAGCTGGTCTCAAATTGCATTTATGGGAAACTAGAAGCTGTATCTTCTATCTGAAGGATGCAACTTAAGGAATAATGATTTTTAATTGTAATGTTTTTAATATTTATTATTTTTATACTATAGGTTTTTTGTGTTACTTGTTCATTTGGCAGTAATTACAAAAATGTGATGGTACTGAAATGACACAAATTATACAAATTTAATAAACCATAATTTAAACTAAAACAAATCAGTCTCCTTTACCTTGAAAAGCCTACTGTAGTCCAAAGCCTTGAATTACACGATAGCCCATGTAAAACAATAATTTGCATTAACTTGTGACTTGTGCCCACTGTTCCAGTTGTTGCTCCGATTCAATCTACAGTGGTTTTCCATTCACCAGCTACCACCATCTCAGCCGATGCCTGGTGCGGTTAACCATAGCCAGCAGTGATTGAAGTGCTTGATCTAGGCTGCTTCCAACAAGGCTAACGTCATATTCCAGGCAGGGTCAAACTTTGGACTGAACACTGAATATGAGCATTGTGATTTTATAAAGCTTACTGAGTTTAAGATCCCCAGAAGGGATTGTATTCTGCTGTTTTTAACAATTTTAGCTTGTGCAATTTTAACATTTTAGGTTGTGTTATGTTGTGTTGTGTTACCGTTATGTTGTGTTACCGTTATTGCTTGGTTTTAAGAACATATTTGCTTTTTCAGATTCTGTTACATTTTAAACAACCTCACTAACAAGGATAATGGTTTTGATATTATATATAGCATTAAAAAAATCATCTGACGTTACTGCAAGAGTGTTTTTGATAACTGAGAGAACTTTTGGAGACTGTTAGCCAATATTTTTAGAACGTTACCTGTTAGCTGGGTAGTAACATTTAGAGAAGACAAGTAACTCTGTAACCATCTGTGTGGTTTAAGAATCATTAATAATGTGTTTTGCAAGCCCTTTACAGCCCTATTCTTGTATAACCAAACAGGGGCCATGAAAACTTTTTAAGAGATTTACAGCATGCAGATTCTTTGGATATTATTCTATTGGCTAGAGTGATAGAGTGATCACACAGCAGGATAAGAGTCCAGAAGTCAAAATGCATTTTTACCTCTAGAACTCAAATACTTTCTGTAATTTATTACAAAGCTTATTATTAATGATATTATTTTTAAGGTTGTATATTTTGTAAACATGGTCCATGGACGGTTGGCTTGAAGTGATTCATGAAGCAATGAAATGCACTTAGCAAGTGCTGAGATGAATTTAGGGTCTCTGTGGTGTTTATATCATATGAGCAAAATAATTTATCTGGATCAGGTAAACAAATGAACAGTGTTTTGTGTATTAATCACACATTATCATACCCTTTAAGCATTTTTTCTGGATTGAACTTCTTAATTGTTGTTTTTTTTGTGTTCTTAATTGTGTATTTTTTTACACCAAATAATGTATGTGTCAGTATTGAGCAAGTACATAAAACATTATGTTCTAAATTACTATACCCCAGTTGATAACATTATTGTTTGTTTACAATAATGATTTCTAATTTGAGGTGGATTTTATTTTGTAGGAAAGATTGTCTTGTGGTTACATCATGCCTGTAAAAAGAAAGAAGACTGGATGTGTGTGCTAAAGTTACAGCATTTGTATCCATCCATCTATACATGTTAGAAGAATAACTAACTAGGAAGTAACTTGCAATTACGTGTTTTGAGCAGAGAAGGTGACAGAGAGGCAAAGTTGCATGTTACTGGATTAAAAATGTACCATAAGTTTATCATAAAAATTAATAACAATTATGATAATTATTGATTGATAATTAGTTTGATTGTTGTTAGGAATGTGATCATTCAAAAAAAATGCCAGATCAGAGTTTGGTGGTTACAGGGTGTTATTATGTTTTATTAAGCATTATTAGTGAGGCCAGTTTTTTACATATTTATTGTGGTAGCTTTAGAGGCTTTTGGATTGTTTACTTTCTTTTGCAACCCTTTAACCCAAAAGTTAAATGACAGTTAAAACATACACTGTAAAGAATACTGTCTGTTCAGATAAACCAATCAAATTGTTATACATACCGGAATACCTATATGAATGAAACATTTTTTCCTGCCTACTCATCGATCTTGGAGGCACAGTGGGATGGAAGAGGACATGAGTTAGTGAGTGTGAGAGTTTATGATCTCTCAGACAGTTGACGAAATTGTCCACTGCTCTGATACCCAGAGCTCGGCTCCCACTGGCTCACACACATCTCACCCTGGCAGGCTGGAAGACAGATGAGCCGCCCAGGGCAAGATAAAAGGTCAGGCCTGTATTTTAACGGCTTCCCTGCCCTCGGTCCAACAGTGATGGTCTGACTTCTATCCCCTCCAGCTGGAGAACAAAAATACAGGGAAAGACAAAACAAACATCCAGAGTCTGGTCATGGGAATACTTTGCAATTCATTGACAGGACAAAACACTAAAGAGAAAATATCCCATAATGCACACCTCCAGCAGTTCCCTGCATCATAGCCAACTAAATACAACCAAATGTGCTCTCTTTTCCGCCTAAAGGGGCTCACAGACTCCCCTTGTCTGTATTTGATTAATAACGTCCCGGTTTAAGCACGTAATTTCCCGTGTGCAGAGATTATGGGTTGAGGCTCTGTTAAGCAGCCGCACAGCTCATTCATTTATGGTCTAGGATTCTATTACACGAGCATTATGGAATACCAGAATAGAAGGAGCGATAATGGACAGTTTTATTCCTCTAAATCAAGAGGTCCTCCATGGCACCATCCGGCTCTGCCCTCCCAGCTGCACCATCAGAGAAAAAGAGCCCATCACTCAATCGGCCCAGTTTGCAGTCAGAGCTGTTGATGAATGAACATAACACAGCAAAACACACTTGTGGGGTATAAAGTGGAGTGTGTAGAGAGGCTTAGAGTGAAGAAGGAAGTAAAGCTTGTGTGCAGGAAGTGATTTGTCATCAGAAAACGGCACAGTCCTCTCGCTCTACCCAAAGCCCAAAGTTTTAACAGGATATTTACAATCAATTGCTTTCTATTGTTTGTGTTTAAACGTGTCATTTTTATTTTAATATGCAGCTAACTGCAAGAAGCCATGTGTTAAATTAACTCTTTAATTTAAAAATTTTTAATTTAAAAATGCAAGTAATTAATAATAAAAAACAATAAAACAATAACAATTGTTTTAAGCACCTTCCAGGTAAGTATGGAAAGCAAAACAGAACACCCACACACAAAATTAAAAGAAATTCCAATGAAAATACATTAGCTAGAAGTTTGGTGACACTGTTTAATACAAGAACTGTTTTCACACGGTTGAAACTATCAGGGAACTTTTTTAAGTTTTGAGAACAGCCAAAATTTTAATACACTCTCTTTATCAGTAATAAGAGATGACTTTCAAAGGTATAAATTAATGCACTTTCCTTCTCCCATCGATAATCTTTACCATAAAATGAAGTCAGGCCTGAAAGCTTCAAAAAGTGCTTTAAAGTTTCATCCAATTACTCGCTTCATAGTTTCATTTTCCATTAATGATGAATTCTAAAGTGTCTGAGATCTAATCTAAAACTTTTGGCCTGATATACTGAGGGTGGATAAGAAGCTGTTTTGTGAGGGATCAAGTACACTGAAGCACTTCACATGTGTGTATGTGTGGGGTGGTAGGTCAGAGTGTTTATGTGGGGAACGGAAATATACCGCAGACTTAACTGTGTTTTTTGTAGCCACCTCACGGGCATGCTTTCTGCACTTACTCAAGCATAGCCTGTAAGAATGTACAGCTCTGTTCCTCATTTTCAGCACCACCCTTTCCTATTGGCCGGCGGAGCTATGGTTCTTACTGAAGCCTCCTCGGTCTCCTCGGAGTGCTGCAGTGGGCCCACATCACATTCCAGGTTCTCATGTAAAACGTGGAGGACTGGGGTCTACTAGAGGACCCCTTCCACATCCTGTGTTTTTATTAGCCATAACAGTGCACATGGACATGCATACAATCAAACACACCTACTGCTTATTTGGTCAGGAAACACATAAGTCTAGTGAATAATTTTTAGAATATATAACACCTCCTTGAATGTAATTTTTTTATTTTGATAAACTTATTTTGACACCAGCTTTAAGAAAATAAATTTGAATTTGCAGCTACAAGCTACCCACAACGTAATAGTGTAAAATATTTACATTATAAGTGACTAACAGAATGTAGCTAACTGCAAACAAAGCATGCTATAAACGTGACACAAAACTGTATAGTGCTTTACTAACTTACTGAATAAAAGCTTGTTACTGGAGAAGCCAATTTATTTAAAAAAAAACTGCCAATGCAGTTGACAGCTACTGCACAGTAGTTAATTCCCAAAATTACAGACAAAATTGAATGTAGAAATGTATCACACAATGTTAAAGTTTTTAAAATGTTTATTTACATAATTACACAAATTAAATTACACAAATTACACTTTAGGTGTTTTTGTGTGTAAACAACTAATGGACATCTTTAAAAGAGAGAATTCATTTTAAATCATAAATGCCTTAGAAGCATTGTGAATGTTGTTTTTTTTTGTTTTGAATGTCATTTAGCAAAATCTTGCAGATGTGGCAATGAAATTGTAATCCTGGTGACATATGTCACAGCATATGTATATTTTACAGAAGATAAACTAGTGCAAGATGAACTAGTATAATATGCCATTAGTCAACATTAAACCTTCTGTAATGTGACTTATAGTGAGCTGAACACTATACAATGAAGTGACTGTGACAAGTGGGTATTCTTTATCACAGCTGAGCCATATTTGAATGCAAATAACCCAGGCCTACATTTACAATATGGATGTCAGACAGATAGGTATTTATTATTCACTGTTTGCCACTGTTTGATAATAGTTAAGACAAAGAGTCAAGTTTGTATTCTAAAAAACCTTAAACATTAAATTGTAATGCTTATTTTTTAAATTATGTTCTTTTAATAACTACATTGATTGACATTACAAGGCATACATTATAGGCACAGTTGTGGCCTAATAGTAAGTGAGTCAGGCTTGTAATCAGAAGGTTGCTGGTTTGACTTCAGGCAGGTAGCATGACCTGAACAAAACATTGTATCACAGTTGTATCAATTAAACCAATGAATCATCTTCTGTGTTCTGAAAGTTGAAAGTCCTATGGGCTTTGAAGGACAAGAAGTTGAGTTTATGCCATTTTTTTTATTTGTGGGTGAATTATTCCTTTAAGAAATTAAATAAGTCCATTTTGACTTGGTCATTTCATGTTGTCTTTAAAGATTTTATACGGCACATTTTGAGTAAGTGTTAATAGGCTTTCCTTCAGTATATAATGACAGAGGCTCTTTAAGGGCGGCTCCATTAGGACCAGAAATTAAATAGAGCAGATCAATACCACATGGAGGCAAATAGACATAAATGGATCCTAAACATATTACAGTTTAGATTTGGGCCATCCATTTTTTCAGCCCTGTGAGACCTAATGTGCCAAATGGAGGTGAAGGTCTGGTGTTAATGCTAGATGTATATGAGAAACTTTGCCCTGTGCAGTTTGTAGAGTGTGAAATAACCCAAGTGCCAAAAAATTGTGGGATGGTAGGGCCGAACTGTTTAATTATCTCCAAGATCTTCATCAAATATGGATAAGGAGCCATAGACTAATGTGTTCATTACGAAGACACTGTTAAGCATGGGTCTGGAGTTCTCAGACATTGGTACTGCTATAGACCCCCACCCTCAACCATCTACCAAAGCTACATCCATCTCATCCATCCCTGACAGGAAATCAATCTCCAATGGTTCCTAATAATGCCGTGAGCTTGGCCCACCTCTCCATTTTCACTCTGTCACCAGCACACTCTCCCTTCTTATGCGTCCGATTTGAAATAAAGCCTTTATTTAAAATGAAGCAAACAGGTGCATAAAATGTTTTTCCACATAATGTCACCAAAGAACATCATTATGGAAGGATCCCACAGGAAACCTGAAGTTAAACTCTTTCTTCTTATATTTACATTTATTCATTTGGCAGACACTTTTATCCAAAGCAACTTACAATGAATTCAACGTATTAGTTAGTAAGTAGTTGTGTTCCCTGGGATTGAACCAACAATCTTTGCACTGCTAATGCAATGCAGTGAGCTATTGCTTATTATTTTACCGTTTTAGCCTGTTTTAGCATTCACTGTGTGACTGTCACACTCCTTTGATCTGTCAGTTTGGTATCTCCCTCTTGTGTGCCCATATTTGGCATTCCTGTTCTTGTTTAGTTTAATAACCATCACCTGTCTGTGTCCCTTCTTATGGATTCTATATTACAGGATTATATGTTGTATTGCTCCTTCCTTCACAGTTTATTTGTGACAGTGACCATATATAAATTCACATACTTGCTTAACAGAGTTATGAATATAACAGCTCAAACACAATCCAACAGACCAGAGGTTGGAGGCGTTCGCTTCCACATAGCTTATCAAATTCTGAAATACATTAGCAAACCACACCATTCTATTAAAGTTAGAAGGATTTAACAGAAGGTGAGCTAAAACAATCAAACTCTGGGCTCTTGGCACAACACCAGTCACCTGAGTCCAGTGCATTAACCATTGGGCCACTAAGGTCTATTAGGCATCCATCTTTATTCCCGCCACGACTTCGCCTTGGACAAAATCAGGGGTTAATTAAATAATCAAGCATTTGAAATTATGCTGATAAGGTCTTTGACATCATCTATTCATCTAAGTGATTATTTGGTTTTCATATTAAATTTTGGTAAATGATAGTGTCTGTTCAGCTGCTTCTTACGGCCCATTTTCTCTTGTTAATTGGCTGCTGTTTGTGCAGGCAGGAATTAAAATTATTTTGCCGTGGCAGCATTTCATCTGAGGGTAAACCTTATTAACTTCTCTTTAGAGGTTGGAGATAGTGCCAGACATCTAATTCCTGATAACATTAGGTAGTGCCTTAAGCGAAGCCAAGTATTGGCAACAGACAGGCCCCAGACTTCAGAGGGCATGAGGAACTGTTGATGACTCACTTTATCTCTTGTTGATAAACCCAACTAATCCACAATTCATGAGCCCGGGGGATACATGGATCACGCTAACCCCCAGCTTCTGTTCACCACTGAACGCTGCAGTCTTCTATCCAGCAGATTATTCTTACATAAAGCTCCCAGTGTGAAGGCAGGTGGAAACACACACAGGTTTGTGATCTAACAGTTAAAAGATGAGACCTGCTAGCTTGTTCTTTTACATGTTTCTACTTCTACAGCATACAGCATTGGACTGTAAACTACCTCCTCTGACAGTTTTACTTTGTCAATTTACAGTGTAAAAAGCTCATTGTACCACTATGTTTGCACTGTATCTGTTTGCACTATATACATATAAATTGTACTACAGTATATATGTTTCCATTTGCATTCATATTATTTTTTACATCTTTCTTTTGGTGTGTGTTGTGTGTATGCACCAACAGTCTGAGATGAATCTGTATGTGCTGAAGATGTGGCAGAATAAACAATAAAGCAGACTTTGACTTTTGACTTTGATCTCTGTACTGGTAAATGGCTGCTTCACTAGAGACTTCACTGTGTATGTGTTTGAGACACCTGCCCTGTGTTTGTGATATGCTGTAAGCTATTCTGAAATTTTTGTAAACTCTAAACATGTATAAATATATATAAAAGTTTTTAAAAGTTACACAGAAAAAAATTTAATGGCTCTAATTGTCAGTTATGTCTTGTTTTGTTTCAGCGTGTATTTGGTTTAATTCTTTTTGACCTAGTTTTCCCTGTGTGTTAAGCAGTTACTCACCTGTTTCCCAATTTATTAATTTAGTTCCCTGTTTGACCATATGTGTTTTATATATTCATATATACACACACACATATATGTTTAACATAGTTATATAACATATGTAGTTAAAACTTGAAATAATAATTTTATTGCCATCAAAATCAAGACTATTACGCTTTTCTAAAACTTTACTTTATTAACAGTTCTTGCATTGGTTCACAGAAACTTGCAACAAATGATTTACAGTGTTTATAAAATTCCTTTATGCATACAGTTTTAACTAATTGCTCTAGCCACTGTGAGCAATAAATTGGCTTTCAAATGGAAGCAGTGTGCAGTTACCGCAAATAGCCATGCCAGTTACCACTCTGTACAAACCAGAACTAATTTGACATTTAAGTACACTGGTTATGGTTAGTGCTTGGAAATTCTCCATATTTTCTAAGCCATTTTTGGTTGATCCTCTTCATGTGCGAGTCTGATCTCATGCAAGTATGTGTGTGATCATCTCCACACCACTTGCATAAAAACCACTCCGTTCCAAATGGAGTGAACTGGCAATTTGCCTGGCATGAGAAAAAGGGAGTTGAGTGTTCGTTTTTAGACTCATTTTGTCAGATTTTTTGATTAACAAATCTGCAGTGGGGAAAAATAAAGAAATCTCGTCCAGTCTTCTGCTAATGCTTACAGTATGAATCAAACAACCTGACGTTTGAAACTAAGCAGAGCCTGAAAAGACAGGAGGTCCTAAATCTGAGCCTGAGGAATGAGGCGTGTTACTGTGGAAGATGCAAGCTACATCCCAAGATGTCTCACTCTATGAGGTCTGAAATATCTGCAGAATGGTTTCTATTATCGTTCCCACGTATTTTAATGGCAGTTGCTCGGGTGGTAAATGATTTCCTGTAAGTAAGCAATTCTAATTCAGCCACCTCTTCTCATGGGTACTCTGTTCTGCATACAAAACAGATTTTTTGGCGAATCACATCAGCTGTAGATGCAATGTAACTCAGTGGGTCTGAAATATTTAACAGTATTTCAAACAGTAACTGAAATATGTGCAGTACATACTTCTTTAATGTTTCAAATAGTATGTGTGGGTGCAGCATTCATACATTTCACTACATCTATTGATTGTCATGTTTATTTACCCCTGACGTGCTACCCAACAACCATATAATTCACTCCACTTATCTGATGTATACTTACAGTGCGTACCCTTAAGCATGCAAAAAATCTATTTCTGACAAAAGCTGAATCTAAAATCATGTTTATACTTCATAGTAAAAATCAGTATGTGTAAGTAAAAGTAGACAAAAAACCTCAGTATGCAAAAAACAGTAGCCAAGAAATACCCAGAGTTTTAGTTGTGCATCAAAAGGACATCATTCTCTGCCAAATTCAAAAACTTATTATTAAAATACCAGAAAGCTGTTCAATGTAATGAACATAAAATACCAAGATGCTAAAAAATATTAGTACAGTGTTGGTTAGTCAGAACACGGTGTTTTAACGTTCAGTAAGTGGGTACTAAATGAGTATGTATTGTCACAGTATATAATTTCGGAATGACACATGAGTGTTTTGCATACTCTACAAGTAGGCAATTTTGGACAGACATTTAAATGACATCAGAATTGTAAAAAATTACATCATAACAACATTGATGAACAAAGTATGTTATATAATAAAATACCAAGGATTTACATTTTGTTCACGAGCAAAAATAAAATATTTATTTATTGCCACTTTCTTATATTTCTTATATTTTCTTATATTCTATACATAGCATCTTAACTAAGATGGCAACTACCATAGGGGCCATTTATAAACCACTAACCAGCTAAATCCACCGCCAACAATGGCTGATAAGCTCCTCCATGTTCACACTTGGATTGTTTTTTAAATGGGCAGGATCTGCTCTCTAAAAGGTGTTATCTACACTAAGAATTTCGGACTTGTGCTTAAGGCACTTATGCAGGGGATTTTCAGTACCAGTGCAAAATTTGTAGCAGACATCCAGCAGACAATACAAAGAGTGTGACCTAACAAGTCGATACCAAACCAAAAGCTTCAGGCGTTCTCTTGACATGATGCAGCCTGTTCATCTGTTATAATTTCTTGGCATCTCAGATTGTGATCACCTTTTTTCCCCGACTTGTCTGTTCTTCACCGGCAATCATCCATCATCATGGAATCTGTGACAGGATGTTCAGTGTAAACGTGTATTAGGAGAGATCGTTTGAGAGGTCTGCTGCCAGAAGCAAAAGCAAAGCAGGGGTTGGTCTGACCTGTTTCATGCCTGTGAAGTCACTGCCGGGGCAGCAATAATCACATGCTGTCAACAATGCCGCAATAAAGTTTCAACCGACAGCTTTCATTTGAATGACTCATATTAATTAAATGAAAACAAAACATACTTTGGATGGCCACTAGTCCCTAGCTCTGTGTGCTCCCTCTGCTTCTTTGGTGACTTAGTCGCGAT